>JAZGTK010002448.1:0-31837 GCA_036877625.1 Ambastaia sidthimunki | reverse complement strand
GTTAAAGAGACGGTCTGGCAATCATTTATACCATCTTGCCAACATGTTAGTGCTATCCTGCCCTCTTCTGGTGCAATAGTCATTTGCAGAGCCCACTTTTCATGTTCATTTTCATGTTCCAGGTTTAGGATGCTTGTAAAGGGACACATTCAATATTCAATGTATCATTGCACTTATTATCATTTAGAATTACTTTAATTGATATCTGTGTGTACTTTCATTAATATACTTTCACCAGCAAATCAACAAACATTATCACATACTTTAAAGGGCAAACGGTATGTGGACACCAATTCTAATTAAAAAGTTTTGGTATTTTAACTACAGCTGTTTCTAGCACACAGTCATGCAGTCTCTTTAGGCAATGAATTTTTCTTTATCATATGACTATACAGATGCTACCATCTGAATGGAAATCCATTTGGTTTTGATAAAATGGTCAACATAAATTCTGCCTTACATGGTACAGAAGATTATTTAATACTAATGAAATAATGAAAAAGTAAAGTAAGTATCTATACAGAAATTTAACCACAAACCTTCTGTGAAATATTCACTGGAAGACAATGTCTCAGCTATATATAATAATATTTGTTATTTGTCTTTTGTTTATTATGAACTGTGTGCTGGCAGTAAATAAGCATCTGGCTACATACACTATTGTCAATTACCAACTACAACATTTATTTAGAGTACAATGACATATTTCATCTAAAGACAATGTGCGCTGAAGAGCACATGCAGAAATACATGTGTAAGTTACATAAGGCATGATGCAGTGAAGTGAGACAAACATTAGATACAATACACACTTAAACAATGTCATGACCATAATAGATACTTTTATATAAGAACCATTTACTCTGTAGTTTTCATTTGAATCCAGAGCACAGGCCTGGCTAGATTGTATTTTTACCTGCACACTTTTTATTACATTTATTATGAGTAATAACACTTAACAATCTTTTTCTCTTTAAATCACCAATACACTGAATAACATCCATGTGTTTTTAAACCTCAACACTGGTGGACCTTCAAAACAGAACCTTCGGGTTCCAAAATTAAAAATTCTTCTCTAGCAGGTACATCTGCAGTGGCAAATCAGGAACTCTCCTGACTTTTAAAACCTGCCTCAGCAGGACACACGTCATACAGACGAGATCTTGGTCAGTTCACAAACTTCAGTAACAGTAGCGAGCCAGCGCAATGACCAGGTACGTGAGGGTGAGTATAGCCAGAGCAGAGAACATGAGAAGCAGTCCAGTGAAGAGAACATTGTTTATTGGCAGCCTAATAATTTTCCCTTCTGCTGGAATCATGTTGGAGAGGGCGAGCATGTAGCCCAGGGACCAGGCTATACTGGTCTTATTCACCTGTGAAACACAAACAGTCATAGATTCATCAGTCTGATACTTTACAGCATTGGTTTCCAAATCTTTTCTATCAACTGAACCTATGACCACAAGTTTGATATGCAGAGAGGGCTGGGAATGGTGTGGACATTGGGGACTATGTCTACCAACTTTTTCCAACAATCCATGTAAAAGCCATTGCTATGCAAATGTCATGCATAACCAGGGTCCCTTCAATGAATCTCACCCATTTCCACCACAGCTTGAAGTACAACCTAATATTTTAAGAAATATTAACCTTTTAAAGGGTAATACATTTTTGCACGTTCACCACAAAAAATGTTTTTATTGGTATTGTTCAGTCATTGTTCACATTTAATTAATGATGTTATGAAATAATTATTTTAAATATTTAAAAACTATGTTGGCATTTCTCTCTGCAGTTCCCTTAAAAGTATCTTGGGGTTTGCAGCATTGTGTACAGGCAGAACTTGTGGAAGAAAGCAAAAATGGCTTTCAGAAGCCACATTTCATGACAGCCTTATAATATTAATTACATTGATAAAGAACTGTAAAAACACTTCCAGCTTCACATTCTTCTGTTTAAGTGGGACTATATAATTATATATAATTAGTTTTATATAATTGTGTAAACTAGTTACATAAACCAGATGTAAATTATATTATTAGAAGTTGTACAGGAAGGTAAATTACCTTATATTAGGAGTGTGTCATATTAGCAAATGGTCGGATAAAAGTGTGAATATGAAAAATGATGTACCTCTTTCTGAAAATCAAGACTTTTCCAGTTGTCAGAGTTGAACTTGTATCCATCTGCAAGAATCGTGTGCACATAGTTTGCTGAGTAGCAGTAGGACTTCATATGAATATCTTTACCATCATAGTTTTGCTTCAGCTACAAGGAAGAAAAATGAAACAGATTAAGTGGACTTTTACACATCTATAATAAATGTGACATAAAATTTCAGTCATTTTACTCACAGCTATATTGTACTGCTAAATGTCATTATATCAGTGACACTCACAGTTTTCCAGTCGCTTGAGCAAAGCACCTTCATGTTGTCATTAAATGTCTCCATACTCTTGGAACCCTTCACGTTTAATGACAAAGCAGTCCAGTAGAACCCTGCATATGCCTAAATACAACAGTAAAAACCAAAAAGAAGAAGAAGGAAAAAGAAGTTTACAATCTAAAATCTAAATCTGATCTAAAAAACAGAGTCTGTGTTGTATTGAAATTTGACTCCCTGTAAGATTTTGACCTCTGCGCTTCTGATTGGCTTATACACTGGTCTGATTGGTCCCTATCTGTAAAGCTCCCTCCCACATCTAATCCTAATTCTAACCATAGTAGAGAGAAACATGGCATAATATCATAAGGAGTCAAATTTTAATACAACACAGCATGTGTGCACCTAACCTAGGTTAGGTGCACAATTATATTTACACTTTTCATTTTAAGGCAGGGTAGGTTTTACTTCTATAAAGTGATGTTCTAGAAGCATATTTTTTTATGCTGGTTAAAAGTCTCTTTACATCCACTCAATCACTAAGTGGTCTAAATATATTTATATAAATATATATCTTCTAAGGAAGGTGCAGGACCATAAAGTCTGAATGCAACGATAGGATGTCCCACTTGTTTATGGGTTTTAGAGGAGCCATGGCTTAGGAGAGCTCTCTGAAGAGCTTATCCTTTTAAAGCTAGCTTGCCTCTTCGAAACTGTCCACCTTTAGGAAATTACATTATTTATGTATCACACCTACCATGAAGTTTCCACTGAGTGGCGGTTGATAAACTCCAGAAAATGAGCAGTTTTCAGCTCCCTGGCAGGACGTCAAGTCGAAGATACTCTTGACCAGGACTTTGCACTTCTCGGGGTTACTCTGTCCATGGAAAGTGATTTCTCGCTTTGGGTTATACCTCAGAGGAACTTCACTCTTTGTACACTCGCTGCCAAAAACATCTTCTGCCAGCATAGTGATGTTGTAGTCAGCAGGATAGCACGGGTTCCTCACATTAGACCAGTTGGTGGAATCCTGAGAAGAATATCATCTATAATAGCCAATGATACTGCATGCAGTTTATCACAGTTTATCACAGTTACTGTCAGATGAAATGTAGGAGTTTTTCCTCCAAAGATATTATGGACTGTAATTATAAAAACACAATGGCTGCCGCTAGCACACATTTAGTCAGGTCATGGACTACAGTAAATGATGCTGTTAATGACCATCTCCAGGCTAGACATTACTGTAAATGAGTTTTACAGTAACTACAGAAGTTTTAATATTGACATCGAAAGGAAAGAAGAGGAAATGAAGCAATTGATGGCAATTGTCTTGTCATACATTCACCTAAGAGCAAATCCTGGAAAAATCATAATGTAATCCATTCCTCCATTTAAACTCTACATTAAATTACTGATGACAGTGTAGTCTGTAAAGGCATTGACGTGGCTTGTTTGGGGCAATATGAAGCATAAGTAAAGAGTTTAAATGCATCTCCAGCATCAGCAGTAATGGACTTTATAAGGTTGTACACCATTTTGTGATCAGTGGCTCCATGTAATTACTGAGGGTATCATATCTATCCTGAAATCTTAAAGCACAGACACCACAAGGTATTTGTCTCTGAAAAACATTTAAATGTATTATGATATGCTGGGAGGATGAAGCAAGATATGCTTGTTTTGGCAGCATTTTCAATAAAAACGAATACTGTTTTGCATACTTCATACAATAAGACTACACTACACTATAAAATGCTGATATACATAAAGAGCAGAGAGATCAGCGATACACATATGAAAGTTCTAATGTTTCTTTACCTTTAAAAGTTTGGCCAAAACTCTCTTCTCCGCTTCATTTTTTCCATAGCAGAGAAAACTGTGTGTGTAGATGTTGTAGTCATAGCCATAGAGTGAAATCTTAATGATGTCTTCTTCTTTAGCATCAGCAGGAATTGCAAAGGCAATCTGTGTGGAGGCTCCACCCAGATCCAATGAGCCCACAGTCTTTGCTCCTTGTGGATGTACCCAGGCATTCCATAGATTTTTCTATAAAACAGACTTAAGTTTAATGTTTCAGTAATGTTCCATCATTGTTCTCTTCTGGCTTATATCCTGAATATTTATCACATACTGTCAGCTTAGTTTTACCTCTAATAAAGGCAAAAAACAACTCATTGTGGGGTTAAAACTTTGTAAAACACCATTCAAGCTGACCTCAAGAAAGTTTCCCATCAGGTAGTTGACAGTGATCCAGCCATAAAGACCTTCCTCCTGTCCGGACAAAATGGAAGCATTTCGGAAGTTGAAAGGAAGAGACTTGAGGTAAATCCGCATGTCTTTCAGAACATTGTTGGACCTCTCTTCATTTTTCTGTCTTCAAAAAATATTTTTCATTGAACAGACTGATTACATAGGTCAAAGAACGACATGATGAAAATATAGATTTTTGCTGTTTTTGTGCAGTAACGTCTTGGCACATGATAACATTTTAGCAGTGATGAAAACAGCAATGCAACATGTGACTATGAAGAGAAACAGGTGGAATTCACTCTTACTGTAAAAGTCTCATTCCAGCTGTCGCTCCCAGGAACACAGGGGTCTGGCTGTGCTGTTTGGGCGGAATGGCCTTGGATATCTCTCCCATGCAATATTCAAAACTTTTCCACGTTTTCCTGTCCTGAGCCGCGTCTACACGTAAGTCTGAAATTCCAGGACCTTGAAAACACAAGGTGGGTGGCAAGGGGGATACAGATGCTTTATGTGAGGGGCTTTAAACTAGGTACTTTTCATGCTATGATAGATCAAGGTAATATATATATAATAGGTATCACAACATGTTCATGCCTCCAGGAATGTCTTTGTTTATGAAAGTTTATGACACCAATATCTTTTGGCCATTACTGTAATGAACTTGCATGGCCTTTGCCAAAGAAACCCAGGGTTTTAATTCATTTGTACCTTCAACCTGGCACTTTGTTGTCTGGGTCACAACTCCAGTGTTGTTTTCTTTTTCAGCAGGCCACTCATAAAGGTATATAGTCGTTCTGGAGGAGCCCGCATCCAATACAATACCATACTGCAGAGAAAAACAAAGATGGCAAAGAGGGACATTATTAAGATGCTAAAGTTTTAGTTCTAAAGATTTCTGGTCTTATGATGCAGTAGAGTAGTTAATTATTTGCTGACTGCAAAATACATTGTTGAATAGCAATTTACCATGACCTAGGTCATTTCTGACTGAGGCACTCAAGAAGAGACTTGTCTTATTGCCTGAAGCTCTTTTGAAAGACGTTAAATAAAAATACATTCTTCCACTGGGAAAATATTCAAGTACTTTATGAGTCATCAAACGGATCATATATCATTTTAGGAGTGGCTTCCTTGATAAAGATACATTATAAAAAAAATTTACATTACATTAACATTTAGGCATATAGGAGACACTTTTATCCACAGCGACTTAAAATGTGAGGGAACAAAGAAGTGATAAATCAAAAATGACAATAAACATCAGCCACACATAGATATAATTTAACCAAAAGTACAATATTTCAATGCTTGATGTGATGCCTGTTGGGAGAGAGGAGAAAGGGTTAGTAAGGTTCTTTTAATGGTTATACTTGGGTCAGGTGTTCATGAAAGAGACAGGTTTTTAGCAGTTTCTTGAATGCAGTGGGGGATGCAGCTGACAAAACAGAGTTTGGAATAAAGTTCCACCAGCGAGGGATATTGAACATAAAACTGTGAGTAGGAGATTGTGTACCCATTAGAGAAGTATAACAAGACGTCCATTTGTTGACCGTAGGGATCTGGAAGGAGTGTATGTGTATGAGTTTGTAAAGGTAAGATGGTGCAGAGCCAGTAGTGGTTTTATAAGCCAGGAGTGGAGATCTGAACTTTATGCGTGCAGCAACTGGTAGCCAATAAAGGGAAATGAGGAGAGGGTCACATGGGCTCTTTCTGGCTCTTTGAAGACCAGGCGAGCTGCTACATTCTGAATCAATTGTAATGGTTTGAGTGCCCAAGCTGGAAGGCCAGCCAACAAAGCATTGCAATAGTCGAACCTGGAGATGACAAGGGCCTGGACAAGGTGCTGTGTTGCATGTTCAGTGAGATAAGGCTGGATTTTCCAAGGTTTTACAAGGCAAATCTGCATTAGAGTGTTGTTCTGGTAATGTGATCAGAGAATGTTAGCTGATCATCAAAGATTTCACCAAGGTTTCTGGCTGTCCTTGTTGGTGATAGAGTTGTGGAACCAAGCTGGACTGTGAAGTTGTGTGAGGCAGAAGGATGACCTGGAAAGACAAGAAGTTCCGGCTTGGCTAGGTTAAGTTGTAGGTGGTGTTTTGTCATCCAAACCGAGATATATGCGTGCTGTTACCATGAGATCATCAGGGTGGAAGGAGAAAAAGATTTGGGTGTCGTCAGCATAGCAGTAGTATTGAAAACCATGGGATTGTATGATAAACAGAATTAAATAATACCAATAGATTATCTACTGAAAGCTTTTCCATGTTTGGGATAAAGAGATTTCCATTTAGTGTTATAAAAAAACTGTGCTTGTTTTAATTAAAATAAGAAAGAAAAATGTACAAGAAGCATTGAGAAAAAGAAAACTTATGAGTCATGTCTACTTATTTAACATTTTAGCCTTTGACTTTCATCTCTGAACAATGACCCATAATGTCATAACAAAATGTGTGCATTTGTTTGATTTTAAACACAACAAATGTTACATTTCCTACACAGTAATTACAGGGTATATTCAAAATTAGAAACATATCTTACACTCACATACAAAAAAATCTCAAATTTATTTTTATTTAAAGTCCACAACAGAGAAATAAAAGTATAAAATTAAAAAAATGTCAAGTACAGAGATGACTGGACCCCAAGTAAGAGCATCTGGGGGACGCAGAGAAGCAGGGGCCCAAGACTCGACTCATCATATTAAAATAATTTTTACTAATAGTTTTTACTTTTCAACAATATTGGCAATAATGTATTGCATTAATGTATTGTACTTTGTATTGCAAGTGCACAAACTGTATAAATGATGTTACCCTTGGTTGAGGAGAGAGGTAAGTCTTCTTATGAGTTTGCACAACTGCTATACTAATGATGACTGCTATACTGGCCAGCAGAAAGAAAGCGGCCAAAGCTACTGCCACCTTGGTCATCATCACCTGCCAAAAACATAAACATATCAGACTGCAGCTCACTATAAAACATATCAGACCCCAGCTCACTATGAAGCATATCAGACCCCAGTTCACTGTGAAACATATCAGACCCCAGCTCACTATGAAGCATATCAGACCCCAGTTCACTGTGAAACATATCAGACTGCAGCTAACTATGAAACATATCAGACCCCAGCTCACTATGAAACATATCAGACCCCAGTTCACTATAAAACATATCAGACCCCAGTTCACTATAAAACATCGGACCCCAGTTCACTATGAAACATATTAGACTGCAGCTCACTATAAAACATATCAGACCCCAGTTAACTGCCTCCCACCTATCAAACAAATGCACATTATAATGGCTCCAACTGGAACCAGCCTGATACAATAAAAGTATCAGCATGTCTATATACTGGTGCTTTAAAAAACTCTGGAACCATAACACTGATTTAAAAAACCTGAAAACATCCAAAAATGTTGTTGTCTAAAGCCTATATATTTTTAACCAAAGATTTCATACACACACACAAAAGATTCTTGATACCAAAAACATTGATGAACATTTTACTCTCAGTGCTTACTAGAACAAAAGAAGCATGAGGTTGCATTTCGTAAAACTGACATGCAGAGGCATATCTGTCACATTTGGAAAGATCTTTCATACACCGTCAAGCCCACAGGCACTATGTCAATCACAAGATACTTGTTTCTGTTTTGTGTCTGTTACAAACTCATTCACAAACCTTACGCAACCTGAAGGCATCATGTACCGTAACACATATGACAGTTTTGCTTTCTAACTTGATTAGAGAACGTAGAACGTCTGTAGTTAGTTAAACCACTGAGTCTCTGATTATTTTACTAATTCAGTCAGTCTAATCCAGTTACTGTGTTTGTCAAACTTTATGCCTCAACACTGTTTTTGGCGGTCTATTTACTTTTTCCTTTGGCAATAATTGATTGGCAGAGAACCGTCTAAGGAAATACTGCAGAGAACTAAATCTTGTTCGATTCAAACACGTCAAATAATTAATAATACTTTCTAGAGGGCACCTCACACCAAGCCAATAAAATAATCAACTGCTGTAAAAACTCTGTCATTATAAGAGCCTCAGACAAATCAATACAATTATACAAACTCATATCTGTTACTTGCATGATATAATGTGTTGTGTAACTTTTATTCAAAGTAACTTTGTTGACAGCTAAAAGCAAATAAAAATTGCACCACACCTCAATGCATGTTGCAGTATAATTCATGCACTGTAGTTATTGTTATAACTACATAACAATACAATAGTTATAGTTATTGGCTTACCCCTCTGTGTGAAGCTGCTGTGAGGTGGTCAGAAGAATGAGACTCCTTATGGATCATTCTATTCAGACATGCGAGTGTGTGGGTGTGTGTGATTGTGTGTGCGGGAGCGTGTGCGCTTGTGTTTGAATAAGCATGCTGAAGATCCTGCATAGGAGGGGCACAGCTATCAGTAAGAATGGGCCTCCCATTAAAGATCAATAGAAACCCCTCCCATTCCATGAAGACTACAGCCAACTTAATCTTATTTAGATGAATGTTAATAATGCCATGGGTTCTTTATTAGTGTCTATGCAAATAACCAAATAATATATAGCTTATATACTGCTACTGTATATAAGCTACTGTATATCTCCCATCATGGTTATGTTCTCTTATTCTCTATTCTCTTATTTGTTCAAAGTGTAAATGTGAGTGCTATACAATATTTAGGAAACACTAAACATCACTGTGCTACCACATATTTTTTATTTATTGATACCGCCATGTTTAACTGAGTACGAAAAATCATAAATAAATATTTGTGAGAAAATATGCTACTAAAAATTTCCCAAGTGTAATGACTTGTTATGTGTGAAATCTTTTCACTAATTCTCCATATATCCGCTGCACATTAGGTGACTTTTGAAAGCTTGTAATATCGTTTCTGAAATGCCTCTTTTAATGGGTTATTTTGTTTGTTTGCTTGGTCAACTGGAGATGTTTATGGCACTAATGGGGCACTTTACAGCAACCTGAGAATGAAAGAAAGAGCTCTGTGGTGACGAGTGATCACACTTTATTGTGAAGTCACAGAGCACATGAGAGATATACTGACACTAACATTACAGTCACTTTCTGCTAGAATAGGATCCATTTACACAACATACATACACTTTGCTGTATGGTTGTACAAGAGGGATTATTCCTTTGAGAAGGAACTGGTCATCATATTTCAACATGGAATTCCCATTGACACATGTAAATATTAATGCACATTACTGTAAAAAAACAATTCTGTACTGTAACAAAAAACAATCATTTGAGTATGATTTTTACCCAGCTGATCTTGCTACATGATAGCTGTTTGTCGGCATACTTGTTCCTAGCATCCTCGTTTTTAACTAGTTTATCCAGTGCAAGTTTCATCGTCCAAGATCAGAGTTTTGGTCTAGGTAGGCATTCGTTAAACCAATAATAACAAATGTGAAAATATTGTAAATTATAACATTAAAGGAGGTTTTCTGGAAAGGAAATTACATCTTAAAGGTTCAGTATGTCATGTTCAGTATTCATTAGGAATTTTGTCTTTCTCAGACTGTAGAACTTTACATAAACTATTAAAATATGAATTTGATGATATCTAAAATGCAGTCTTTATCTATTTTACATCATTTCCACTGTTGTGGTTTGGTAATAAACATCATGTAGGTAGTTAAATCATTATCTTCATATTTTCCTTTATGACAAAAACACATGGACCAAACAGTAAGAAGTGAAATGATCAAGCACAAATCCCACAGAATAAAATAATTCTACCCTAAATGGTATCACATAACATTTTTGGAATCTGTTCTGTGAATCTGTTCTTTCAATCTGTTTTGTGAATCTCATCTATAAATCTATTTTGTGAATCTGTTCTATTAATCATTTTAAGATTCAGTTTTTTGAATCTGCTCTAGGAATCTGTTCTATAATTCTGTTCTGGTAATCTGTTCTGTGAATCTCTTTTGTGAATCTGTTCTGCAAATCTGATCTGTGAATCTGAATTGTGAATCTGTTTTAGAGGTTGGGCTCTTCTTAAGATCTTCCACACAGCAGCACTAAGAAACATTGGGCATCCCAGCCACTCCGACGCCTCACACATTAAGCCGGAGGTGGTGTGGCCTGGGAAGAATGGATCATACCTCAAGACAATCAAAGTGAATTAGATTGTTCTCATCGTCATAGGGTGGGTTGAATATGTGTATTTTTAGCTGCTCAAAGTGTGATCTGACACTCCATTAGTCAGGAGGAGCCGGAAAGTCAGTTCTTCAGAATTAGATTAGGATAGTGAAGGAAGGGAAAACGGGCATATTAAATCCTTTCTCACTACGCTGTAACATGGTTTGCAGTCCTTGTATTCATTGCCACACACACAGACCTTGCACCCATAAATACTCTTGCTTGTCAATGGTGTTTAATATCAAACATGTGAGCCACAGTGTTGACGTATGACATATTTCTGCAGTTTATTGTGTTGCTGTTTGTATGCAAAAGCGAACTAACCTTACCTAACTAACATAGTTAATGTGATGATCTACACCTGTGAATACTGATCAGACACCTGTATGAACGTTGCCACAACATGGTTCAAAGTCATTCCAAAACAAAATTATTTATAGTTACAAAAGCTTTAGCAAAATCCAAATTTTATTACCTATGCACTACAATTCATACATTTTTGTGAAAAGTGGCCTCAGTACCCAAAAACTTTTGTGTTCTGGGTGCATGTATATTATACACTTTAAACAAGAGCTTACATCAACATGCCTTAATTAAAAACCTTTATCTGCGATGCATGTTAACAGTGATTGTTGACAATGTGTGCGTCAGCATTGTTTGATGATGCATGGTTTATAGAACACAGAAGACCATTTCTGCTTCTGTTTACAGTGTGTTACAGTGGATATACAGAAACTGATGCTGAAGAGAGTAGAGGTGTTCTCTTAATGATATTAACACGTCATACAACCACCGAAGAATCTAATGTAATAGCATTTTATTCAATTCAATTCAAAGTGAAACTCAGACCCAGCTTATCACATTAAAATCCACATTAAGATAAGAAGCCAGTGCATTGGAACAAGTCCTACTGGAATAAATGGCTACCAATAGGAACTATACAGAGATTGTCCCATATGTAAGAATAAACAAGATACACTGTCTGTCTGTCTGTCTGTCTGTCTGTCTGTCTGTCTCTCTCTCTCTCTATCTATCTATCTATCTATCTATCTATCTGTTGAATAAAACACCTCATTCATGTTGCCAGCTACATCACTCGCATATGTAAATTCAGATATGTATTTATGTAATTTTCATGCACTGTATGCATGAAATATTTATTTGTTTGCACAGTTTTACCATTCATTTTATTGGTTGGTGAGTGGTGTAGAAATGCTTTCTTATTAATGCTTCCATTAGGAGTCTGAAACAGTGCAGGTTGGGAAGTGTGATACAAGAGAACAATTAGCAGAACAAATGCTTTGTGGATCGACAGCTTACAGACCTTGGCCACAGAGAGAAACTCACATTTCACATCAGCAACAATGGAGAGCAGTTACTGTGCATAAATTGTTTTTTCTCATTCATCCCCTTGGGTTATTATGTCATGTTTGGGGTGTACAGCCTCATTACCCAGAGTGCATTTCCTCCATCTCCTGAACAATTAAGTGAGCAACAGGATTGTAGCAATATAAGTCTGTTGGGACACTGTATGCTGCTAAAGGCATTTAGCTGAGTGCTAGACAATATCCTGTCATATACAGGAGATATATTGCACAGTAGATGGGACACTTGCAGCCCAACACATTCAAGCTATGAGGTTACGTTTGCCCTCATTTTGAAGGGATTCTATGAAGGAAATCAGGGATGATGAACAGAATGAAAGTCAGATTTCGGGAAGCCCTTTAGATTTAGCCCTTTACTTGCCAGAGGGCTTTCCATCTGCTAATTTTGCCTTCTGCGTTCATACTTCAAGTGTGACATCACTTACTGAAATGCACTGTGGGTCCACAATTGGACACTTGTCCATTTCTTTTTAAGACTGGGAGATGAATGGGCTTCTTTAAAACCCTCAAAGTCAAAAGTGGATTTTAATATGCCATATGCCATGTCTGGTCTGTGATTCATTACAGTCACTCATCAGACAGGCTGTCTGACCACCCAACTTTGGAAAATGTTGCATGCAACTGTCATTAGGCTGACTCGTTTTAACGTGGGAAAGAATAATAATCTTATTCAGTTATCAATCCATCATGTGTAATGTGTTTAACCCGGTTACTTTAGTCTAGTACAGTGTTTTTCTCTGGCTGCTGAACAGCCTTGCAGAACATTTAAATTATCAATTAAATTATTTAATTTAGAGAACATCAGTAAATATATCATGAGATAAGTGTGTAGAAGAAACTAAAAAGGATTAGATTAATCTAATTGTATCACAATTAGGGATTGTATCAAATCTTTGGGTTTGTATCACATCTATACATCCATCCTAATTGTGTTAGAATGAAGCAAACACATTATGTGTAAAGTGTGCAATAAGATATGCTTGTGATAAAGTGCATTAGCACTTAATGACACACATTTGATTTCTGCTTATTAGAACATTTCTCTATAACTTTCGATGATTGTTAGAAAGCTCAGATGGACAAACTAAATGTTTTTATTTTATTTCACATGTGCAATTTTGACGGTGGCATTTACAATAAATGCAATAAGTGATTTAAACAAAGCTCTTTAATTTCATTTACAGTAATTGCAAATGGACAGCAATGGAATTTGGGTCAGTTCATCCGAATATGAAAATTAGTTTGCAAATCTCATTCACTCTTAGGCATTTGTGAACACTGGCACAATGTGTATTGATATCAGTGACAACAAACATAATTGATTACAATTCAAACTAGTTGTAAGCTTACATTTAACATTAACAATGATGTTGTTCCATCTCTCACTTGAAAAAATTATGAAGGCTGTCACTTTATGCATCTATTGAACTATATCAAATTAAACATGAATTATAATTATGTCAGAGGACAAGTTTTCCAATATCAGCATCGACATCTGTCTTAAACTGTATCAAACACCAGCAGATATCATCAGCACTGTCTGACAGCTCTCAATACAGCTGCTTAACTCATCAGTCTCACTGCTCATCAGTCTCACTGCTCATACACTTCTCACTGTATACAGAGATAAACAGACAGTACACACACACCTAATCAAACACTCATACACTAACACACCCAACAACCACATACGATATTTCCTTCTTCAAAACAAACACCAGCAATGTCAAAAGAGTGTCTCACTATTATTATAGGTTTACTATATTTACTTCCTGCTAATTCACCCTCTAAAAACTAAAAAAAAAAAAAATATTTGCGTCACAAATGAAATGACTAAAAAAGAAAGAACTCTTGCTGGGTTTTGTGAAATGCAACAGCATGTTAGTTGTTTGTTAGTATTTTGAGTATTATATTACAGTACAATGCTGTAGTACAAAAAAACAAGTAGTAGCCTATATGTAAAACCTTTGTAAACTGAGTGGTTTATGTGCAGATTAAAGGGTTTTACTTCATGTTGTGTTGCTGAAAACCTGATCACATTCGAAACAGTACAATATTTATACATTGTACATAATATTCCACAATTTACTTTATAAAGATTAGAAGATTATGAAAGACGCTTTTATCCAAAGCAACTTACAATGAATTCAAGGTACACATTTTTATCAGTACTTTTGTTCCCTGGGATTGAACCAACAACCTTTGCGCTGCTAACGCAATGCTCTACCAGTTGAGCTACAGGAACACAATATTGTATATGACTTATCAAAGAACAATATTAAATGACTTGAACGTAATGGCCAGTAAGGGGCCATTTTGATTATGTCTCCAGCAGCTATTTTCTAAGCATACAAGTACAGCCCCTATTTAGGGTACCTAAGTCAGGAAAGATTACATGTTAATAAAACGAAAACATAGTAGTGTTTTTTTTTTTAATTAAACATTTTTTATAATTATAGCCATTTAATTATCTAGAGGAATTTATTATTTCCACAATTTATTATTGCCACAGTTTTTGCCACATTCTTCAGGGGCTTTTCCTGTCAGATAAAAAATGTCATTTTCCTATATCAGTATTTGGTTCATTTTTAATTGTCTCATTTTTAATTTGATATATCATTTATTATCCCTTTTTTCCTTGTATCAAACATTGTATTGTTTTTTAAAGGTTAGATTGCACATTGTGAATGCTATAATTTGCAGTAACGTGCAGTTTTAGGGTTTACACTATTTTCCTGAACATTGGCTACTGGCAAATTTGTTGGCCGTTATTCAGCACCTTGGACAGGAAACTCCCATATAACGTTGCACCACTGACGTACAATCTACGGAAACAGACGTCATTTCACTGTAAAATAATAAACGCCGTAAGATGATCTTAAGAGCATGATTTACAATGCTATCAGGAAACCCAGCCCCCGTCTGTTATTTTCATGAACCCAGTGCCCCAGAAAGTGGAAACTCCGACAATAATACACATACGATATTGCCCTCTGCTGGAATTAAGCAACAACTGCAATAAATACAGTTATTTGTCTATAAATGCACTACATGAGATATATAGTAACATCCTATCAACCAAACAGATTCTAGGATTAGGGTAAGGGTAAATGTTATGGTTAATGTTTGGGCTGGGTTACAGTTTTACACGTCATTCCATGATGGCTTTCAACTCTTTACAAGTTATATGAGATTGCTAATCTGTCTTGCTCTAGTCTTAGCAAGCCCTATTTACAATGATTTACAGAGGAGTAAGAGTGATAATAAAGTAACTTCACAGGTTACTGCTATAGACATACAGCAGATTAGTAGGACAGCCCTGGTCTTCAGGACTTTACAGACCTTTTGTTGTTTCTTATCAGATCACTCCAGCACAATGAGAAGAAGGGTCTCCTGATATGATGGACAATGAAAGTGTTGTTGGCGTACATGCATGTGAAAAAAAAGATACAGTCTTCAGGGCCTCCAGCATTAGGATTGAAAACCACTGCTACCACTGAAGAGCATTGATAATGATTTTCCACTATGGTATTGTTTTAACACACAATCCAAACACAGACAAAACTTGCTGACAATCAACTAATGAAGGACATTTGATTAGCAGCACCTGACTGCAACTTACCCTTTCAATTCCTATAAAAGCAGCAAGGGGGCATTTAGTTTTTCACACCTGGATTCTTCATTTTGGCCTAGTTTTTGTTAAATAAATAATGTCATGGTGTAATATGTAATGTGTTGTTGTTAATATAAAGTTGTATTTATCTATTTTTAGGACCTTCAAAAGACCAGATTGCTTTTTAATCATGTCCTGATATGTACAACTATAGACAGTGTACTTTTTCACATGACTGTACTGTATGTCAAGGAATCAGTCTAGCTCGAGAGCAGCTACACATCATGGTGAGATTAAAACTTTCCACCATGTACAATGAAGTCTTATGCAGAATACAATTCACGGCACCATTTTGGGAGAAATGCAATTTATTGTGAATGTTGATACATCCATACATACAGTACTACTATTGATTCACATACCAGAGTCACATTGTTTTAACTGGTCAGGCACAATAACAAGTCTGTCAGAGAAGAGTGGTGAGGAATCTCATCACAGAAGCTGTGCTTAGGCAAGATGTTTTAGAAAAAGAAAGAAAAAGAAGTTAATCTTGATTTTTGGAAAAGCAGAACTAGTGAGCCAAGACAAAGTAAAAAAAATATAAAGCAGACTGTAAAATTTCCTTATAGTGAAATGTGACATGTATTTGTCAGTTGTGACCTCTGCATTTAACCCATCCTTCATGAGGAGTGAACACACACTGCAAGTTGTGAACACACACACACCCGGAGCAGTGGGCAGCTATCCTTGCAGCATCCGGGGAGCAATCAGGGGTTAGGTGCCTTGCTCAAGGGTACTTCAGTTGCTACCTGCCGGCGCTGAAATCGAACCAGCAACCTACTGATTACAAGCCCGACTCCTTAATCAGTAGACCACAACTGCCCTTATACTATGTTAAGGAGAAAACCCATTTTCTAAAATAGATAGAAATTTAGAGGCTCTTTATATATGTTTTACAAAACATATTTCATTTTGAATATACACACATTTTTAAGTGCAGAAATAATCATTGGTACATTTTTAAAAACAAAACAGGAAACACTATAACCATGCTCACAAAGACACATAAACACACAACACACACACATACACACACACACATACACACGCTGAAAATAAATAGACAGAATGGCAGCAGACTGAAGCTAAGACAGTGCAGTTAGCAGGAGTGCTACAGATCACCCTCTTGACTGACGTGTGATGCCCACCGCAGTGGTTAGTGGGGCATTTCCTGAAGCAGCTCTGATGCCAGCTGACTGATGTGGCTCCAGGCCTCTTGAACATGCCGGGACTCAGTAGTGCGGGCACAGACTGCAAAACGCAGCACAAACATGCCTGACAGTTGACATGGTACCAGATGAATCTTGCGTGTGCTGTTGATCCTCTTTAAAAGTGTTTCATTTAATTCATTGGAGCCCTACAGGGTTTAACACACAGATCAGTGGGACATCCTACAGTACTTGATTGAAACAATATACTGCACTGATTTAAGTACATAAACCAGTACAATAATATAAATAAATACAAAATTCTTAAAATTCCATCTGAAAATTTAGAATTTTAAAATGAGTGTATTGTGGAGTTAATTTACTAAATTGGTTGAGTTTTATAAAATGACCTGTTTTAAAAGACATGCTAAATATAGTAACAACATCACTTTTATAATTTGTGATGTCTTGGAGCTACATAAATTAAAATGTAATTCTGCAATTTTCCATAGTTACCCACATCCCAGAAACCATTTATTATAACTGCTTGAGGAGGGGCTTCTGTTTGTGTGGGAGAGTGATTTTCTCTGACCTTCAGTCTAAAGCAGACGAGACCCAAAATGACATCAGCACAGATCTCAAAGCGTTGATCAGCTCTTACCAAACACTCCAACTCCTTGGCCAGCCCTACATGCTGAAACAACATAAACATAGAGTTAATAATAATAATAATAAGCATATAGATTTGGAATAGCCTAAGGCTCAAAAAGTAAATGATGACTGAATTTTATTTCTTCATTTCAACTGTTAAGCATGGAACGAAAATGTAAAGAGTTTATCACCAGCAGGAGGCAGTATGTAGCTTAAAATATTACAACAGCTTAATTGTGTTTATATAAAGATTTTTTTCCTAAATAATGCCTTTCATTTTTCATTACACACCTAAAATATGACAGCAATACACACAAAATACAATTAAACAATACCATATAAAAATACAAAGACACAATTGGCTAGTACAGAAAAAACATTGTTATATGAATACGTAGGTATGAACTTACATACGATTATAGTAACATTATGTACACAATAGAAATTGTTTTAAAGAGTGGGAGTATTTGTTGGGCAGTTAACTGTTCATGAAGAAGGCAGCCTGGGGAAAAACTACTGCTGTGTCTAGATGTTCTGATATTCAGTTCTCTGAATCAGTGACTGATCATGCACTAAATCTGTAAGATTGTCCTACATGATTAAGTGTATTATTGCAATTGTGTGTTTAATTATTGGAATCATTATGCAACATGAACATAAATGATTATTTAAACTGGTTACAGGAATTAAATTTAACCACATACTTTTCTCTTTCTTTGACCACTAAACCATTTTAAATAAATGAACTAAATGATGAAAAATAAGCACAGCCTTAAAAAATTAGTACTGCTGTACTAATTCATTTAAACTAAAACAAGAAAATGTACCTTCAATCTAATTATTTTTCTAGTGTGTTTTTATTTAGAAATACTATAAGGTACTAGTTCTATATTATAAATATATTTTACCTTTGCTTAAGAATTAAGAATACATAATAAAATGGACTTAAAGTAAACTTCCTGGTAAGGGCAATACATGTTCTTTGATTCATCTTTAGGACATAAGATCTAAATAATTCATATAAAGCTTAATGAGTTTTATATTGTAGCCTACGTTTCAGCAATAAAGAGCTACACTAATCCAAATTTTACCATTTCCTCTGGTTTTTAGTACCCAGACTTTATCTAATAATTCTGACCCAAACAGTTCCAAAAATTATACATAACTAAACAAAATCAAATTGTACAGCATACTGTGGTAGGCAAAAAAACATTTATCCTCATTACAAGTGAACCCATTGAGGTCTAACTCTCAAATGAAAATCTGGACCAGATCATATGTAGTGCAAAACAGAACAACACACAAACCAGGGCATGAATGACTGACTGATTTGCGTCATACCAGATCGACGGGGAAGCAAAATAAGATGTTATTGGCAGGGATAACCTGATTGACAGTGCAGGTTATGGGCAGTTACCTTGCGGATGTAAGCTTGCAGACCTTTGAGTCCGTACATGCGGAACACAAACCACATCTTCAGAGAGCGGAACCTACGACCCAGCGGGATCTGCCAGTGCTGAAGAAGATGAGTTATGACATATGATATTTTGCACAAATAAATGTGAAGTACACATGGAACAGACACAAACTCGTGAACATGCACCTCTGATTATACACAGGTTTGTACTAGGGTATAAAATATACAGTAAGCTCATCACATACAGAGACTCAATTATACATTTAAATATTCATTTTTTTCTATAGAAAAGACCCCAAATAAAATCATACTATTCACTAAGCTGTTGAATAGTACTAACCTTTATATCTTTTGCCATATAAACCACTCAGCCACTCAGGTCTGTGCATTACAGTGATTGTACCATAAGGGGTGTTTCTACATCTACAATCAATTTACCTTTAGTAAAATTCAATATAAAGTACAAACTCAAGTGACGTGTTACTTATATAAAATACTCACAGTAATTAAAAAACAGTAAAATGTTCCACAAACATTACATATATTGCCAATTATTTAAACAAATAATTCTTCTAGACATATCTCTGTTATACAAACACATATTAAGTACACATATATTAAGTATACTTACTCTATAATCTGTGACAAGTCCTATGAATACAGAAAAGATGTCAACCATCAGTCAAACACTAATAAAATACATACTGTAATATAATAAAATGTTACCATTTATTTTTGATTATACAAGACAGCTAAACAAGCTTAAGTATAAATACTTTTTATACTTAGCAATGCTTTTGGATGTGTGATGCTTTCGAATAAGAAAGTACACAAAAGATTATTTAAAGATATAAAACAATCAAATGTTCAAGACTAACATGATTCTTTTCATGGATCTGACCAAATGTAATCAGGAAGTTGTTCATGATGGAAATGGCTTCAAGGTGTGTGTGTGTGTGTGTGAGTGTGTGTGTGTGTGTGTGTAATGAGTTGAGAGACAGGGCTGCTCTTTTGTCTTTCTTTCACCACAATTACAATCGTCTGCACAGCTGCTCACTGCCCACATCACCAGACAAACAGCTTTTGTTTAGTCACATTTAAATGACCAACATGCATCAGTCGGCTCATTGGTTGACAGGTATGAGGAAACTCAGGAACAGATGACAGATAAGGGTAAGGATAGACTCTTTTTATGTGACATGACTTATACAACGGTATTTGAAATAGAGTTCACAAAAATACTGGTCAATATACACAGTTAATATAGTAATATATTAGTCATAGTTAATATATTAATACCACTGTAATAAATAACAGTATATTAAACTAAGCACATCTACAAACAAATGATGGTAGACATTTTCTCAGAACAGAAGTTTCCAGGTTTACTTTTTAAGATAAGATCATTTAAAGTTGACAGAATAAATTAATGCCTCCTGGTCTTATATTGTAATGTTTAATAGGTAATTTTTAGTGGTAGCTTAAGTGTCCATTTAATTTTTGGATCTACTGTATCTGATAAAAGTCATTTGGTCACCAGACAGACATACTATATACCGTACATACACACACAGTGCATACAAAACCACACGCAGCTTCTAAACCTGAGCTGGCTGTTGTTTACTCGCACTCAGAGAGGCTTACAGGACATACAGCAGAGGAATAATCTGATCGAGCCCTCAGTGTGACGTAGAGTTTGTGTCAGCACTAAACATTGTGTCTTAAAGACAATAAAGACTATAGTGCTAGACACCGTACACAACATGCTAATCTATTTCTAAAACCTTGAATATCTTTATAGTTTATGTTTACAATGGTGGAGTAAGTTTATCTCATCAGAGTGAATGTGGAGATGTTGTACAGTATGGTTATTGGTTACCTGACTCTTGATGATCATGTTTCAGGTACAGTGGCTCAATCTTAAATGCCCCGATAATGTCTGATCTTTTCTTCACCCTGAACACAGAGAAATATATTATAATGTTCTGTAAACATGTATCTATACATGTTTATTGTCTATCCTATTTGATTTGTGTGTCGGTATCCTTTAAATCGATGACAAAGTTTAAAGAAACAGTTTATTACAAAATACAGGTGCAAATGTGATCATACTGATAAGAAGAAACACAAACAACCTTAGCAACAGAAAAAAAGCTTTGGTCTGAGTGTAGTGATGTCACAGTCTTAACTCAAAAGCTATCATTAGCTGTATGTGTGTGTGGTTCTGGTTCAGCTACATCATAGAGTTGAAATAACAATGTCACTTGTTGTCATGATACGAAAACACCATCATTATTTGTTCTGGATACAGGAACGTGTATTGTTTGTCAGTTTGAAACACAGGCAGAAATCATCAAGAATAAAGCATTGAGGAGCCCAGAAGCACCCAATGTGTCAATGGGCTCAAAATGAGGAAGTGATGTAATATGAGGGTGAGACAGAACCTCAGTGTGGAGTGAATACAGTGTAATACTGCTAATCAAATACTGAGACACCTTACTAAAATATATAAGAGAGGGACTGATCACTTATTAATAAGTGTAATGTGTGTACCCAATTACATAGCTATGTGTTCCTGTAGCCCAACTGGTAGAGCCTTGCATTAGCAGCACAAAGGTTGTGGGTTTGATCCCAGGGAACACAAGTACTGATAAAAATGTATACCTTAAAATCACTGTAAATCGCTTTGGATAAAAGCATCTGCCAAATGATGTAAATGTGTGTACCTTTCCTTTTTTGCATTTACATATGACCACTACTCACTTTATTTTAGTTATGAGACATTTTTATGTAAAATATGTAAAATAACTTATGGCAAAAGAAACATAAGTTGTCATCTTTTAAATATTGTATACAGTTATTTGACAAATCTCAGTGCCCAAATCCTTTTTGAATATATATATACAGTATATAAATATATATAATTGGTACCTGTGAACAGTGTAAAGCCTTTAGTTTTCTTCCTATTATTTTCTCCCATGCCTATTTACCTATATTTACCTTTATTTTGATAGAATGATCAAAAAACAAAACACTTACCACATTGTAGAGCAATCAAAGTTGACCAGGAGCCATTTATGAGGATTGAAGTTGAAAGAATCTGCAAACTAAATCAAAGCAAGTTATAAAGTAAACACCTAAAACTTTAATGTATTCCTAAAGTGTGAACTATGAAGTTTGTTAGGTTTATATTTATGTATCTGACATTCATCCAATTTGTGTTCACTGGGATTCAAACCCATGGCTTAAGTGTAGCTGGCACCATGTAAAGCTACAGAATGTTAAAATATGAAAACAAAAATATGGCAATCAAAGGTGTGATGTCTGTCACCTGTCTGTTGGCACAGCCTGTTATATCAAATATTACTGACTGACGCATAAGCATATTATATTTCATACCCACAATCACCTGCACTATCCCTCCAATGAGCACTCAAAGGAAACCGATATCTCAGAGTCTAATCTTTTTTTGCACACTCTCATCTTTTGCAATATCCTTTCCATCTGCCGCAATAAAGCAGACAGACACTGTCATGATGTTCTGATTGTTTCCATGCTGGGTCCTGCCTGTCTTTCACTTCCTTGGCAACCAACATCACAAGGAAAACAGCAGCCCACCGGCATTCAGTTCAATGATAAAGACCAACGTCTATAGGCAAGCACAGTCACGGTTATTGTTTGGACTGGCGCTGCTAATAAACAGTGATATTTTTTAGCGAGCAAAAGAAAGGAACTTATCTAAAGGTCTTCCTCTGCCTCAGGAAATTACTTCACCCTTATCATTGTGACACCCAGTCGGGCGCAACCACGACTCAAAGGACGATCAAGGATCTCTCATTTCCCGATGATTCCAGAAGACATCGCTCATGCCGGCTCACATCATTTGTGACATTTAAATGTTTTCATACGCACGCACATGACTTCGCTCATGCTGCATCGCAAGTAAAGAGATCAATAGATGGAGCCCAGCTCGCGATTGCTCTTCTGTTATCTCACACGCCTCTTAGGGCTGCGTGAAGTGTGTTTTGAGGAGTGTGATTTTAGTATTATCTCACCTCCACGCCATTCAAAAGAGGTCTGAACTCCGGACAGATAAACGCGCTGCCGGCATAAGCAGCATCAATGTGCATCCAGATGTTCTCTGCTCTACCTGCAACGAGAAAACAATGATACTGTGTGGAAAAACCTTTAAAGAAGTTCATAAATATTTTGCATTCACAAATAAGCCACAAAGAAATATATAAATAAATGATGATTAATCTCACATATAGGGCCGAGTTCAGTGATGCAGTCAAATGCACATGACGGAGTTGTTCCCAGTGTTGCACAAAACTGAGAGAAACATTAAGTATAAAATTATTAAAATGTATTGATTTTAAAATGCCACGTTGTGCTACTTCACACTGTTAATGCAAATAAATCAATCCAGACCTTGATTTATACTTAACTACAGTGTTTAATAAAAAAGTCATTTTGATCCATATGTTCTGATCACAAGATGATCTGCTTGGTTTGTCATTCTGCAGTGATTTTTCTAACACAGGTCTGCTGGCTGAGCCTGGGGCTAATTTGACTAATGTGATTCAGAAAACAGGCTCTCCAAACAGCATTAGCCATCGTGATGACCGTAGGGGACAGGTTTAGAGAAAGAGCAGAGACAAATGTCCAATTTGTTTTCATTTTTTCTTTTCAGGCTTTCTAAAAAGGTCTGAGTGGGTGCTATCGTTCTGCAAAACTGTTTCACTAATTCTGTGATTTTGTTTTATCACAGTATGTACAGTACTTGCTATTGTATGTGTAGTTGCTCAAAGCACAAAGGGTAAAGGTTCAAATTTATGCCCTATATTTATCGGTCTGTCAACAATAAATAAAAACAATAATATATGCTTTGTTTGTAATACAGTTAATTCTCCTAACAAAACAGTGATGTGTTTTTTAACTTGTACATACATAGAATGGTATAAGTCCTGCAGTTTTGTCCTCTTGTAAAGCCTTCTGGAGTGCATCTCCTCGCACAGCAAACTTCCTGTCAGTGGAAATTTTCTTCATTCTCACGCCAGCGATCAGCCCGGCCCTCTCCACTGATGAGTGAGCCTAAATAACCAACAAAACACTGTCAACAATTTATCAGTGATAATGGTATACAAATCTGGATTTTTCCAGTGCAGCCACAAAGACATTTATCCTTACTTCCCCACTAACATACACTCAGTCCTGTTCGCAGATAATTCTATTGTACTAACAGATACTCATCCATACTTTTTTAGGTACCCATTCATGCTTTCTTTAGAAACAGTAACCACACTCCTGTTACTAACAAATACACATCCATATTCTCTCAGCTGACATACTTTTCTCTCATACTTTTCCACTCTCTCTAATGTTTCTTACAGATACGGATCTATACTAACACATACTCAATCTCTCTAAAAGATACCCGTCCATATTCTCTTTATACTCTCTTCAACAGACACTATACTAACACATTGTCAGTCTAACAGACACTCATCTGTACTCCCATCATTTACAAGTTGGCTACTTATGCACTCACCCTTTATAACAGCTACTAATATTATTGTCCCTGAACTATTGTGGATTAAACATGAAAGGCTAAATACTGTCTAGCTGTACAGCAGTCTCTCATCAGGACTTGTTGTCTCACCTGCTCAGACGAGTAGGCAACCAGTTTGGATATAATGTCTGTGTCGGATCGGTCAGGATGCTCAGACTGGATCAGTTTGATGATTTTGGAGCGAGCAGCTAGAAGGGCTATGAGTGTGGCCTCACTGGCGGTACCCTGTATGAGCAAACAACACATCTTTCTACATGACTACATTGATTGTTTAGATTGTAAAAATGTTTCCATAATATTTCCATTAAGTAACAAAAATGTTAAAATGTTTATATTTTAAAATTTTAGGAACATTCAAAGCATCAGATGTTACAGATATTAAATATTATTCAAACCCTGTTATTCCAACATTTTTTAATCTGCAATGTTATAAGATGTTCTACTTAATGGTCCATCTAAGAATAAAATGTTTCCAATATGATATACCCGTTAAATGTTAATTTAAATGTTCTACCATGTTGTTTAAAGTTTGAAATTGTTTCTCAGAACAGAGAGCTGTTTATTGACATTCAATTACTGATCTACTGGCTACAGAATGTTGAATAGATCCCACAAGTGGGAGATGTTCAATATCAGCTGGACAGAGACATAATTTCCTTCATCTTTAATATTGCTGTGAGCAACCCAACCTCAATCAATAAAGCCTGTTGCTGCTCGGACATTGTAAATTAAGTGATGAATTTTCATCAGCTCTCTGGCTCTGTATTGTATGTCTTCAATGAGTGAATGTGAAGATTGCACTTGAAACCCCTCAGCACGGATCACATCATCTCATTGTGAAGCAGGAGCTGTCTTTGATTTCCCTCAGTCAGCCTCACCCACGCCCTCATTAATAATTATTCCATTTACTTTACAACATAACCTGGAAATCCACAGCAACAATTGTCTGGCAACTCAAGTATGAAATCCAATACTTCAATCACTAAACAAAGTAAACAGTAGCAGCAGTATTTCTAAGCAGATGATTCTACTTCTAGTTTTTTACAGGTTTCGTTATGTTGGTTAAAAACTCTTCATGTCCTGATAGCAATCACTAAATAAAATACTCTAAACATAGGGCCTATTTTATATACATTTATCTTTTAAATAATTAGAATATTGTAGAAAAAACGCTCAATTTTTCTTTCAAAAGAATTTCCACCGTTTTTCCCCTCCCCACTCTGCCCACCTTTTCTGAGAGCCATCGCATACAAAACCTACAAACTCCCTCATTAGTGTGTGCTATCATTGCAAAATGATGCTGCCTGTTGCCATAGTGAGCTCTCTGAAAAGCCCTCAGACAAAACCATTCAGGAGGTGGACACACACGCCAAAGCAGCTCTAATGACAGAGCATCAAACTGCCTGTCGTCAGTGGGTTTTACGTGCATTGTGCTTCCTGTCTCCCTTTTTCCAAGCGGTCACAGCTGCTCGACCGCTGCATGTATAGTGACGAAATGAACGCAAACCGCTCTCGACTCACGCTCAGACTGCCGTCACCCCTCTTCTGAGGCTGACGTCTTAAAAGGCAATTTCCACAGGGTGAGAGGAGAAATCGATGATGAACAAATTTGTTGGTGTTCAAATAAAATAGCTTGTAAACATTGTCTGATTGTGCAGGTGGCGTGAAAGTGGTTTGAAATGTCCATATTTGACACCTGGAACAAGATCTTGTCTAAAGGGGCAATTTTTAGTGTTTTTTCAAAACACTTTTTGTGCATCTGATAATGTTCTGTGAAGCTCAAATAACTATAAATGTCATGAATCTTCTATGTTGGCCCACTGCAATTCCTTTATGGTCCTCTGGTCAAAAACCATATTTTCACATCTACGTGATTCCACACTAATCTTAGTGTAAACATACAAGGCTAGCAGCTAATATGTTCTTAATGACCTCACCTGAATGACACCTCCACCTTTGCCCTCCGTGCCAGCGAGGAAATCATCTGGTAACTTCAGCATCTTTCCCAGCCAGTCCAACATCACCGTCTCCAGCTCAGTACAGGCTGGACTCGCTGCCTACAGCACAAAACAAACCCAGCATCAGCCATAACCACAATACTACAGAAGCTCTCCAAATAAAGGTCATGCAGGAGGAAGAGGAAGTAAGACAGAGAGAGCATCAAAACCATGGATGGATGAATCAATAGATGGATGTAAAAACATACCCAAGAAAATCCAATGCAACCAATGGCCCCACACAGCATGTCTGCCAGCATTGCAGGAAATGAGTTGGCAGTTGGAAAATAGGCATAAAAGTAAGGGCTGTGCCAATGGGTCACCTACAACAGTGTCATAAACATACATACATTATACATACATACATTATATATTTCAAACTGATCGTCAAAATCTCCTAACCACATTTAAATAAAAAACACTGCTGCATCCCACGTCTGTTTCTATTCCAAAATACTATGTCCCAAATCATAGTATACTAAAATAAGTCCTTAAAGTGCCTGGATAGTCTACTGCAGTTTCATGAACACTCTAATGGCTGATATTACCCACAATTTATTGTGAGAGGAAGAAGTTTTGTGATGGTGCACTGAATTAATATATGAAATTACACAAGAAATAATGAGTGAATAAATGCTGATACACAAAGAGTGGTTGTATTTTCATGTTTGTGACTGTTAATGCGCATAACATTGTCTATGCCACAATGGTCACCTCCGTTATGCATTTGTTTGTCCCAGTACTTTACATTTACACTTTCAAATTCAGTGCTCTCTAATGTACACTCTCCAATCATAAAAAGAGTGTGCAGTGTAAATAGGCGAATGGGGAAACAGAATTGCTTTGATAATATAAAAAAATTTCTGAGGTTTTGACACTACTGTGATCTGTCAGATTGAGTTTGGTTGTTCTGTTGTTCACCTTTGCTCTATTTACAGAATCATGACTACAGCAATAGTGACATTAGAGTTGTTCTCTGAGAGCATTAAAGGTTGGATGAAATTATTAGGCTAAATGAAATTATTCCATGTGTTTAGTGTAGGAGGGAGCTTGAGGCACTGTGGGTCTGTCTCTCTCTTGCAGGATTTTCCTATTGTGAGTCATTTATTAGCTTCAACACACACTCTTAAAGCACTATTAAAACAGGACTTCTGAAAGGGAAAATTGGTCTAATTGGATACAGAGTGAAGGTTAACACCTTAAACTAAATTAAAGTGTTTGTTTTTTCCCCTGAGCTATGATTTGAAGGGGTGGGGGAGGCATTTCTCTGACCCCAGCGTAAGGTTTAATGATTAATACAGTTTCTAATGTTCAGATTTCAGAGATGAACTTTGAGCTTGTCTTACCAAATGTGTCTGGTAAAATAAAATGTCTTTATCTGGACAAGATACAGTAAAGTATGCACTGGTAAAAGTTATAAATATTTTGGTTGTCATATTTATATTATGGCAAGTTGCTACATAGTTGTCACAACACTTCATATCAACACAACACATGTCATAAGTAACTTTTATTTAATTAATTAATTTTAGTTTCTGTTAGCCAAACAATGGTTTGAAATTTTTGAAAGTTATCCTTACCATTTTTGTAGTTTCATGAATTGTTTTGCCTTTCAAATTTGTTTTATTGCTTAT
Source organism: Ambastaia sidthimunki (assembly GCA_036877625.1). Taxonomy (NCBI): domain Eukaryota; kingdom Metazoa; phylum Chordata; class Actinopteri; order Cypriniformes; family Botiidae; genus Ambastaia; species Ambastaia sidthimunki. Next base: position 3,544 of record JAZGTK010002448.1, on the reverse strand, counting down.
AAGCCATTAAATAGCCTATGATATACAGTATGATAAACACAGGTGTTCTGTGAACAATGTTGTTTTTACTTTAACTAATATTTCCAATTTTAAAATAGGTATTTTTCATGTATAGGCAACAAAAGAGACATGTTTTCACAAAAGGTCAAAGGTGAGTGTTAAATTAACACTCCTAAGCAATGTTTTCCAAAGCTTTTTCCTAAGCAATGTTCACTATAGCGTTGTGTAGTTTAAAGACTTTAAATGATGTTTCTACAGAAACCTATTAAACATTGAAAGCTAAACAAATGCTTTAAATACAATACAGTGGAAAAGTATATAATCAGATGTAGTTATTTTATGTCTTCTTTTTGAAATATCAGTTTTTTATTTCTCAGCAGCAGGTGGCAGATGGTTTTGACTTGATCTCAGTTTTTTTGTTTTTTCTTGATCTCATTTAGAGACAAAAGCAAGTTTAAAGACAGTTTAAATACCTAGAAGAACTGAAGCAAGTCCTCCAAGAGGTTTGAAACGCCTCCCTGACAACAACCCTAACAAAGGTTGTTTTTTGACATTACACTATACTACAATATACTAAACTGTATAGAATTCTTCTGCCTTGTCACTTTTTAGTTTTTGAAATATGAAATCAGACAAACCAGAGTACATCATTATTGCAACATATACAACAACTACAACCTTCACAACCACAAATGTTAAGAATTTTACGTTGTGGTTGGTCCCCCCTGACTCACCCCTGGCATGATCACCCTCTCTATGTCGTTGACCACATCCTCATAGCTTTCTGGTTCCTCTGGAGCCTCCTCAGGAATCAGTGATCTCAAATATCCAGGTTCCACATCAGGGTAAACCTGCCTCTTCTCAATGTTCTCCAAATAATCAGCCACATAATCCACCATCTCCTTCCCGCGCCTTCTGAATTCTGCAGCATCCATGTTCTCGGCTGTGGATAAGGAGAGAAATTACTATATTTCTGATTTGGGATTGTTTGCATGGTCAACATGACATCAGTATTTCAGTATGTCCAGCAACAGTTTGAGTTCCATTTTAGCAGTAGATGGTGATGAATTCTTCAGTATGAATGTCACAAAACTTTTGTATAAGTACATGCTAAATAAATACTTTAACAACAAAGAACATCATACAAATGTTATCAGATTTTGACATGTTACAGTATTTATTTAGCCTATAGAGCCAATGTCAGATACTATAGATATGCTAATAGCCCTCACATTGTTTGGGTAAATTAAATTTACAGAAATATCAAAGCAGATATGAACAGAATATATCAGTTATAGTTATGGAAGAGTGCTGCCACTATCAACAGAGTGGATAAGAGTGACTACTAATTATTTGTATCCGTGTTACTTATAAATCTCTTAACCCTAATCCACATAATACAAATGGATTGTGGTGTGTGTGTGTGTGTGTGTGCATTATTAGCTCATCCACATGGTGGCCAGTCTCTTTGATTACATGCTTGTAAATACTGAATAGTAAATACAAGTTGTTCATACAAGTTGTACGTATCCTAATAAAAACATATAATAAACCTTTACAGACAAACCATAATCCATAATTAAAAAAACAACCATAAACCATAATAAAAAATGGACATCTCTGATAGAGGTTTTGTGAAATTTTGCTACAGATTTAGCTTAACTTCTGACATAGACACACACACGCACCATGCACGCACACACACACATTGTGCATTGATAGCTAATATAACTACAGACAAACAAATCAACAATTCTGAAGCTTTTTAAACCAATTAATAAATATTACAGTCCAGATATTACAAGGTGCAAAACAATAAGACAAATATTGCCATAATCAACCCAACTTAATTTATGTAGCAGCCAGCATCTGAGAACACTGTTTCATCACCTGCAGGTGTCTTAATGACATGTAATTTACTAAAAGCAGGTGCAGTTAAACTGGCATAAAGAAAAAAGTAATGTTTCTATTGACATTTCTATTGACAATTCAATTTGTTCTGAGAAATTACTAATAAATTCAACAAATTATGGCAGCAGTATAGACAATCCACCCCAGCTGTTTTCTGTGCCATCAACTTAAAAAAATGACAAGTCCTAAAACATTACAGTTCTGTCTTTGAACCTTGTACCTGGACTGTGATCTAACTGCTCAACAAGTGTTGCACGTGCTATCTCACACTTTCCATTAGCTTTGATCATACTCACAGTGTCAGAAACGTCCTTCCTCACGCTCTCTGTTTCAAACACATAAATACAAACACACACAGAGAACAGCAGAGTGGTGTGGAACAGCAGGAAAGCCTGGGGGTTTATCAGCCCTGCTACAGCCAATCAGAGCACGGCTTTCATTGAGAGCTGCGCACACAGGCAGGGCAGGGGGAGCTGATTCATAAGGAGTTAATGAGAACTACTCACTTTCCACACACACACACACAGTACAAGTATACACACACATACAAGAACAAATACAAGAAAAACGTACAAATACAAACACACAGACATGTAAAGGTACAGACACACACACAAATACAGAGACATACATGTATAACTAAACACATACACACAAATATAGACATACACACCCAAACAAGTACACAATCTCAGGTATCTTACTAGGAATAATCACTTTATCACCACATGACATATATAGTTCACACACAGACTGGCATGGTTTTACCTGGTTAGTTGTTAATATTCTGTTGAACTGTATAGTGTTTTTAAGGGCATCTGAAGCGCTTCTGTAACATTTACAGCTTTTTCAAATTTGAATATCTCAACAATAAACCAATATGTTGTATGATGGAATACATGTGCTTTCTTGTAAAGTTAGTCATTAAATCTGCATTAGATCACACTTTTTCCTCACACATCTTGAGTGAATTAGCTCCTGAAGCAAATCTATAAGAAATGGAATATAGTATATGAGTGAAAAACTCATTACTTAAAAAGAAATGCTTATGTTTTCTTTCTTTGAAGCAACAAAAATTAAACAAATAACAATGTATTTATTAATAAAAATTTAAAGGGTCTGCCAGTTTCTGTTTATTTCACAATTCACATTTAATAACACCTTAAGAATTGTATTATATGATAGTTCCTCCTATTTTTTTGTTTTAATTGTATTTCTTAAAGCTGTATTGTTAAAGGCATGTTTTATACAAACAAACAATACCTACAACAACAAAGCTTCTGTTTCCAATACCAGTCTTACCAGCCACAGAAAAGTATTGATTTAATCACCTTGAAAAAACTGAAAATCATAAATGAGTCCTCATTAGATTCTTATTAGCTACATAAATCTGAAACATTAAAATAATTATAGGTCAAATTGTTTTAAATTCAACGACTGGAAGTGATAATCTCATAGATTAGGACATTTCAGTGAACAGTAACAAACAGGTGTTTAGGAAAGTGCTATGATGGTGTTGCTGTTTATTGTTGTTACATAGGACCTTTTATATATTTAGGTCCCTTTAGTCCCCAAATATATGAGTATATTATTATATAATTACAATTCAAACAGGTACAGTGTATATATATAT
>JAZGTK010002447.1:0-31838 GCA_036877625.1 Ambastaia sidthimunki | reverse complement strand
ATGTGTGTTCCACGAGAATAACCTTGGTGTTTCTAGCAACATGCTCTACCATTTGAGCTACAAAAACTTGTCTTTGAAGACACCTGTCTGTGTTTTTTAAATGAACCTGAATATGTTGGTTAGCTGGCTTGCATTAAGTTCCAGGATTGATCCCATCTGTGCTAGACTGGCATCTTTACTAATGGGCTAAATAACCATTGTGCTCGTGGTGACTTGATTTCTTGTTTAGCGGCTGTGTGATGCTTTAATTCTCTTCCTCCACTAGATGTCACCATAGACAAAGACAAGGTCTTGTTTACTATTGAGCCTGTAGCACTCTTATGTGAAAACTAAACATGTGTTAACTCCCTGTAGTTTTAAATAACATGTGAGGAAAACATGATTAAGATTTTAAAGATTCCCAGACTTGTTTGTTTTAATCATACAGAAAGATAACTACCTATCAAGACTACCTATCAAATTCTTTGTGCTATGTCCATGACCCTAACGTTAAAGATTGCATATTTATCATAACGTTGAAGAAGTGATGAAAGTGCTGACAGTTATCACCTCAAGAAAAAGTTTTGTATGACATCGTGAATTTTGGTGCTGTGGAGTGTCATTACTGACACGAGGTTAGTATTTTGTGGAGGAATAAATCTCACAGTGTTGAACGTGTTGAAAGCGTCGCTGTGTCTGGCCACGAGTTGCCCGCAAAGTGTTTGTGACAGTTGCTAAGCCGACACCCTCTGTAATGGGGCTGAAGGTGGGAGGAAGAGTGTGTCTGTGTTCCTGTGCACTGACTCTTCTGGAGGTGTTGCTGGCCGGCAGCAGATAGCAGACAGATTAGATGGGCTAACTGAAGTGCTGTTGGAGTGGAGAGATGACAAGCAGGCCATTGGAGGTGTCTGCTCTGATGTTATTAATAAAGCAGCCCAATAGCTTAACTGTGAGGATGGGTTTTGTCTGGTTTGTTTGGGTTTTTGTCCATACTTAAAGCTGATTTGTGTACACAGTGGCTTTGGAGAACTTTTCAAACCATGGCTTTAGTCAAAGTTTAGGGTGAAGTTCTATGTTTTTTTGTTTATTAATTGTACATTGTTTTTGCAATTCTGTTTTGTGACTGTTTCGCTGGCACACTTAAATACCAACGTCACCTACAAGCAGTATTAGACGGATATATCAGCCAGGCCTAATAACTGGCCAATTTTGTGTCGTTGTAAAATTACCGCATTAGATGATAATCCAAAACAAGTATTTTTAAATAAAATATAAAAAAAAACAAGAAAAAAAAACCAAGCTATATTATGCAAATTATCCTTATTTTAAAATGTTTTTGAGTGTATTTTCATTACGTTAAATATATTGTCAAATGTTTATGTAATTTTTGGCAATTTCATAAGCATCTCTGTTACTATTTTTGCTGCCATTTACATTTTAATATACATGCATTAAACCAGCAGTTGTCCACTCTACTCTCTTAAGATTAGATCTTTGAACATGGAACAGAGCTTTGTAATGTCACTGTTAATTGAAGTTATTTGGGCTGGTCTTCTAGTTTGTTGTCAGGAGCACTTACTTTAAATGGGCTAAATTGTTGCAGTTTGTTTTATGAATCGGATCAGAGGTTTATATCTATTATCAATATTATATTAAAAACAGAACAGAGCCATTAATAATCTGGATAGTTTAGTGTGATATGGGCACGGTCCATTGCCGGCTCTGCTAATGAAACTGTGTGCTTTTAGATGTTCTTTGCTCTCTAAGAATACACGCAATGATTCCCTGAACCCATTTATTTCATTTTCTGGCCAGCGTCTGCATCACCTCCATGTGAATGAAATGAGAAACCAGGGTAAAAAACAACAAAGCCTCAATTTTGCATATTGCTGTGATAAATGGTAATGTAATAGCTCAGAGGCTGGTGACGGATGCCTCCAGTAAAGCCGTGTAAAGCGAGGATGAACAGTCTGCTCATGCACAATGACAGTCGCATTAACGTAAACCTCACAATCCGCTAAATTCCATTATTCTTCTGCCCCATTTACCAGCTGGCGTGTGGCATTTCTTTAGATGGTGGCCCGTGTGCGTTTCCTCTCTCTCTTTTATTTTCTTCCAGTCTGTTTCTGGGTCTCTCGCCCTCACCTCAAATGTACCGTGTTGTAAATGCCATATTAATCTCCCGCTTAGCAGCTACAAAGTCTGCGCTGAGCGCTTTTAATAAAAACACGACTCTGATCCTTCGTTTCGAAAAAGCTACTAATTGTGCGAAAGAACGATCATCCTTTGGGCTTATCTGCTGAAGACACGTGCATTATGGGTAGTAATGTGATAAAGGACTTTTTGTAATTTTTTTTGTAATTTAACGCACATATTAGACACGTTTTCGAGGGCTTAATTCTCAAAACAAAAGCTAAAATGCAGGACTGTTAGATTTGGGGTGCCAATCAAAATATTTTGGCAATCGCGACCTGATATGACTGATATTCAGAGATCTCTGACTGCCGAAAGTTTGTTACGTTGTCGGCATTGAAATGACGTCACATGATTGAGAAAACTTTGATTTGTGTTTGTATTGAGATTGGAGTTCATTTAAATGTAGCTGGTCATTGTAGTTGCTGGAAATTGGCCTAGAAGAGTTAGTCACGGACATGCTGTTGTGTTTTAGGGGCGCGTTTACGGGGTGCCTGGTAGCTTTTGTTTTGTGGTTTAGTTGCTGGCTCAAGCCAACCTCCTGTCCTCCATGTGAAGCCTGTTTCTCCCAGTTGGCATTGATTATTTGTCCTACAGTGTGAACAAGTCTCTCTTTGTTTGCCTCCCATTGTTTTTTCACTTCCTGCAACCACGTTTTTGCCCCCAAATGACATTGAGATAATCAGCAATTCCAATTATTTTAGCTGACAGTTACACTGTATTACACAGCCATCGCTGTGGTGGCAGGAACAGGATGTGGGCATGTCATTTAAAAATAGGCCTAATAATACTTCACTAGACCAGAGACTCTTTAAAACCTCAGCTGTTTTCTAACAGGTTCCCGAACAGTATAGCCGTCTGCCATTGGTTAAGTCCCACCTCAGGCTCATGCCATTGGTTAAGCTAATGCTGCCCTGGTTGGCGTACTCAAACAAACAGAGCAATGTTTTAATGCCACACTGTTTACACTTTTTGTGGAAATAACCTACTAATGACTTACTCATAGTTGTCTCTGCATATTAAGCTGGAAGAGGAGAAAGTCTTTTAACATCAACAGAAATTATGCACTTCAGCTTTATGCAGAAGGGCAAAACAGCTCAAGTGTCATTTAAGAACATGTTTGTCGAATGGGTTGCTGAGTTTTGTGGCTTCAGTCTGTTTTATTTCTATCTGCTCATATCCGAAAGTCAGATAACATTACATGGCTGTGTGTGTGTGTGTTTTTAAGTGGCTCGCTTTGGTTAGTCCACAGATGCCTGATGTTTATCTTCCAGTTGTTGGGTGAGTCATTATCAAACCACATCACAGCCACTGCAGACCAAACAGCATTGTGTGATTCACAGACTTCAACTATATTTATGTCTGTTAATGGGATGCCACAGTATTTAGGACATTTGTCAGGGGCTCTCTTTGACTCACAGGGTTCTCAGATTGAGCCCCTTCAAAATAAAAGCGTGAGCTGACGTACAAATGGAAGATTAAACACTCTGGGTGGGTCACTTCCCATAGACACCTCCACAGTTTACTCATCATCGTGGTTCTGGTCTTCAACCTCACACAGTTCTTTGAACTGTGTCCATCTCTTCCTACATCACTGTCAGGTGTCTTTTGAGTAATCTTGTTTGTTTGCTGTCTCTGCAGCTGAACGGGGAGGCGCAGGAACTGTTCTCGGTGCGGCACGGGCCCGTCCGGACTGCCAGGATCCTTCCTGCCCCTCATATCAGTGAGTATCAGTGACCCAGTATGAAATAACCTTCCCCACTGCTTCTGTGTTCTGCTGCGGAGTCATTGTGTTTGCATTATATGATGTTTGGATACTGAAACACATTTAAAATGAATGCCATGCGTTTTTAAGCATAAAATAATACCAAGTATTCTTAGCTGTAGTAGTAATAAGTAGTTACAATGAAAGTTTTATGTATCTTTTTACATAGAAAGTACCACACACACACACACACACACACACACACACACACACACACACAAATATAATATGTATAAATAATATTATTTAGGTTACAATAATAAAACTGCTTTTTTTATTTACCACACAAACACTGAAGTAAATATTGTATGACCAATAGCCATATTACCATTATTTTCATGCTGTCAATGACTCAGAACAGACCTGTGATCCATTTTAGATTTACAGCCGTAGGAGTTTTAGGAGTGTTTCACATTAGCGTTGTTTCCATTACTGCATGTAAAATTGCTGCTCTGAATTATTATTACAAATTCCACATTCCAGTGACATCTTAATTTTCAGCTTGTCAGAAATGAACGTTCACCCCCGTGTTGAAATATATGCTGACAGAGCGTGATCTCGCGCAACGCTTTGATTAATCTAACATGCCATACGTTAAATAAACGCCACATTATTCTTCATGTCACGTTTGCCACTGTCATTTGTCTACAAAATTTGCAGAAAGTAAAAATCAGTTTTCAGCAGTTACATGCTTTTCTGAATTGGGTTAGACCAAGATGTGGCACAATTTATAAAGTTCCACGTCTTTCTTCCTTACTGCCTTTTCCATATATCATGTTTAAATTAAAGACTACCTCCTGTTTCTTAATAGTGCAGAGAGCCTGCCAGAGCACTGCTGTTTTACCATCCTAATATTAAAATCAGCCCTTCACCATTATGCTGGCACGCCGTCAGTCGGCAGACTGCACTTCTACCAGCGCTCTGGCAGAGAGGAACTGCAGACTTCTGAAATTTTCCTGCTCTTTCATCACGGCTCACTCACTGGCTGTCGCATGCCTGCGCTCATTCCATTTGTTAAAGGGCAAAAAGAAGAACACGCTACATCTTACTAAACTCAAATATACAAAGCCTGATTAGGTGTGTTAATGATTAGGCAGGGAAGTTATGTTGTTTTTTTTACATTTTACTTCTGCTGTTTTGTTGGCATGGTTTCTGTGAATTAATCTGAATTTATTTTTACATCAGAAATTGAGATATAAATTATATAAATAAATTCAGTCATTCATATTCTTGGTGTAGTTTTCTAAGGGTGCTCGGGTTAAAAAAATAGATTCGATTGAAAAAAAGTTTATAGTATTTACAGTAATGTAAATAGTATTTATAAATGTAGATAGTATTTATATTAATTTACACAAATTGTCAAGGCATTTGTTAAGTTGACTTAATGCTATTTTGACTTGAAGCTGCTTTAAGTTGCATGGTAATAATCAAATTGTAAAAAAAACAACAAAAACAATACAGAGTAAGAAATGCACTGAGTGGTATTGTGGTGTGACATTTATGTTCAGAATTTGTGTTCTGTCCTTTCGGCTGATTTCAACAATGCACAATAAAGGCATTGAACGCGGGCTGGATTGGGATAAAAGAGAATTGTCATAATAAGAAGCAGCAGACGGCCGGCACATGAGGAGAGCGATTCTCTGCTAAATCAAATGAATTGCACTAGCGGGGAACCGATCGCAATCTGTTTGGCGCAAACAGTGTCACACTGTAGTGCGATTTAAAAAGAGTAATTGTTTTAGCTGGGTGGGCGGATTTGAAAAGTCCTGAAAATAGGTGTCGGTTTTAATAAGGCAAAGTCTTTCCCAGAATAAAGGAGGAAGTTCCGCTTTCACTAAAAGAGGGAAACTGATTTTATGCATCCGTTCCATTTCTGACCTCTGACAATGTTATTGTAGTGATTAATGTCCAGGTGATGGTTACAGGCTGTTGTATGTACAGCTGACCAAAATCGCCAATCCCTTCCTCTCTGCTTAAATTTATCCCTCTGTTGAAAGCCAGCACGCAAATGGCCCTCCTGTAAATGTATTATTTACTGAAATGCAGGAAATTTGTTATGTCTTCCAGAAAACAATTCCCTCAATATTTTGCAGCATAAATTGAAAGCAGGCGAAAAGCAGCCTTTTCTCTTTTTTTTGCAAGTACAAATGAAAACCACTCGTCTCGAAGTCCAGTCTTTTTCTGCCGACGCGTACAGCTACGGGCGAAGAGGGGCAGAAGTGGTTTTCTTTCTCTTAATTGTACTTTGAAATTGAAGGCAGCTGTTGTCTTTAGAGCCCATCGCATTTGCATTATGATTGGATATCGTGACCAGTCGCAATGTTTGATGACAGAGAAGTGAAGATGAAGAAAGGGTCCTTTAAAGTGTTAAGGGTTTGAGAATGACACATTTGCACTCACGCCATGCCACAGGGACGTACGTTCCTGGAGTTGATTAGCGTCATGGCATGGCTGCCCAAATTACAGCTTCACAAAGTCTAACATCTCCTTCAATCTGGACACGAATGGAAGTTTCCGCCTTCCCTTTAAAATCAAGAGAATTAGATAAATATGGGATCTGTAAACTTAATGCGACATGTTTTCTCCACCAAAAATATGCCTACCGGCCTTTTGCCATTCTGTAATTCCCCAGAACCCCTGAAATTAAAGCCAGTCAGACAAAAGACTCCTCCTAAAGCTTTGAAGGCTTTCTCCTGGAAAGATGGTTTGTTTTCGACACATTTCGCCGAGTGGCGTTTCTGTTCTCTGTCTCCAGTTAATGTCTTGCACGCGGGTATTTTAATTTCATTTGATCCCTGTAAGTTTCTGTGCGGATCAGGGCATTATTCTGTGGTGGGGTGGGGGTGCACGTGCGTATGTCAAAACTGACACGAAAGAAGTGGCTGCTTTTTTGTATTTTATTTTTTAGGCACATTTTCAAGGCGTAATTTGATTACAAAGCATTTGCAGTAATGCAATCAACACACTTCCTGCTGCGGTAGCTGCATTTTAGGGTCGGGTTCGATGGGCGGCTCTGGTAGAGAGACAACAGGCCTCACATGCGAGCGGCTAATGAATGTCCCTCTTTATGTGGGTCAGCGGTTAACGTTCCCCTTTCTGTCCCTCCAGCTGCAGGTTCCCTCAAGACTGACAGCTTCGCTGAGAAACGACCCCTCCTCGGTGTGTGTAAGAGCTCGGGTTCCTCAGGGTGAGTGTGCAACCACCACGTCACTTTCACCATCAGCTTGGCCTAGTGCGCATCACATGTTGCTGTAGTTTCCATGTAGCAGGTCATGTCTGGTTATTTTCTCAGCTACACACACTGTTTTAATACAAGGCTAGGCTGGTGACACAACAGTGTGTATTAATCACAGGCAGAATTGATGATTTTCTTCTCCTTTAAAAAGCACAGATAATTGTTAATTTTAGGGCTGGCAATATAACATGTTAATATAGATCAATTAAGTACATAAGCTATTTTTGTGGCCTGAAAAGCTTTACTGTTTGTATCTGTTTAATTTTTACTCATCTGCTGCAATATTGTAATGCCATTAAATGATTTTTGTTGTTGGTGCTTTTCTAATTCAAACGCATTAAGTTATTGTTGTACTATTATTGGTAATTTATTAAAATATTGGCATATTTTAAATTATTATTAAATGATTATATTTTATTACATTTATACATTTATTTTACTATATTTTATTTATTATATACTGTAGTTTGTTTGGAGAGAGCAGTTAACAGCTGTGAAAGAATTTGTGTACCGCAGTTTAAAATATTTTGTGCATTTGAGAGGCTGGTTTAATGTAGGTAGGCAATTTAAGACAGGCTAGCGATAGCAAACTAGCTGTGAAAGCATACTTTGGGGGACATCCTATCATTGCGTTTGGACCGAATGTAGTGATTGGATGAGTATTTTATAGTCCTGTGCCTTCCACAGAAGTTGTATTAAAGTATAAATATATTTAGACCACTTAGCGATTGCTATCAGAATGTAAAGACACTTTCAACCAGCATAACAAATAAATGTTTCCGGAAAAAATTGCCTGCCCTGACTTTAAGGTTGTATACAGGTCAAAAATGTTGTGATGTATTTAAAGGCTATAATGAGTCTGTATCCATCTCCCGGCATGCACAGCATGAGTGGAAACATGTCAAACTCTTCACGCGGTGAAGTCCATGTGCCAACGAAATGTTCCGTTGTTGTCCGGTTTATGCCGTTTTTAAATGCAGTGGTGGAACCGCAGCCTTCGGTGTGTGTGAGACATTTAGATGTTACGAGGTACAAATCCTAAGTACATTTGAAAACCTGTAATTTGTCATACATAATAACTTGCATCAAAGGCCTCAGCTGAGGGGCCAGGGAGTGGCCTGCACTCAGACAGCCCATCCCCTCTTCGAACCTGCGACCTGCAGCCTCAAACCCCTGTGTCTTGAAGCTCTGCAGTCTGGGAGAAATATGCCTCCCTGGGGGAGAAAAAAAGAGCAAGGCGCATCAGTTTTTGGCTCCTTTCCTCCCTTTGGCTACGTCTGCCACCTCTAAAACAAACGCTTTTCTGCCACAGCAGATCTTAACTCAATGTTTCCTCCCAAGGAAATAGAATAAGGAAGTCTGTCTACAGCGCACTTTGATGGAGACCACCATCTCAGCCGTTCCAAGACTGGAGCTTTGCTCTTCCCGCGTTTATGCAGCCAAACGCGCCGTGTCCGCCCTGACATGGAGACAGACTCTGATGGTTTGGCTTTGTACTCCAGCAACGGTCTGTCTAATGCTGAAAACATGCCTTGTGTTGAAAACCATAACCGTTTGCCTCCGGGTGACTGGTGTTGCCGCTGCTACGTTCCAGTAGAAGTGTTTGGTAAATAGCCTAGCTCTGTATCTCCCCCCCCCCTTTTTTTGAAAGACTGCAGTGTGCCGGGTTCTTTCCTTTTACTGAAATAGTTCGTAAACTTACCAAAGTCCTCACACGATTTTTAGTATGTAATCATTTCGAAATAACAGCTTTTGTCAACCACTAGTGTGGATGCTGCCTTGACACTCAAATGGAAAACAGATTTCAGTCTTGGCTGATATAAAGCTGCTGGTTTAGAAGTTGGTTCACTCAGCTTTAGGCTTAGATTACAAGATTTGCAAATTAAAGGAAAACCAGAAAGAGGAAAAAGCATGTGTGCTAAATCCTTCCTTGCAGAATTCCAGCCAGACACACTCAACATAATTTTATCAATAGTGAGGATTATGTCTTAAGTCCAAACAATGTATGGATCTGGGGATTTTCCAGAGAGACACGCGCAAACACTGCCTTTCGTGCGGAGCTACGAGCCGGTACGCCTGCAAATTAGCAAGGAATGTATGTGCTACTCCATCCACCATTGGCCCCCACTTGTACCTGGAAAAGATTTGATTTTCCACAGTACCTTTGTTATTATTTTCTGTTACTTTTAATTAGGGCTACAGGTATTAAATGTATTTTTGTTTCTGTTCTTTCTCATACTGAATGCATTTTGAAGCATCAGGTCTTGTTTATTAACAAAGCACGATTAAAGTTAACAGAAGTTGACTTCTGTTAAATGACCTAAAATCTAATTTTGACTTCATGAGATCTTTAAAGTCTTTGCGAAATTAAAACCATGGATCAAAAATATAAAAATACAAACAAAGCAAATAGACCATTTAAAAAAATGTAAGGACAAAATGGTTAACAGAAAATCAGTTGAGTTAAAACAGAAGATTTGGCAAAACCTCACCAAACCTCTGCAAAACTATTAACAGCTAAGAAATAAAAATGGGTCTTTTAAAGCTGCATTTAGAAGTGTTTAAGTGTGCTGTTTAAGCATTTGTGAGTGCAAAAAACAGAGTGTTTGCAAAGGGTAAAAGTTCAGTCTTCAAGAGGCCTGCTTTTGTTCCCTGGATTGTAAAGAAATGATGTCGTTGGGCAGCAGAAAATAGTGCCCTCTCTTCCTTCCCCTAACATTTCCAGATCTCCATGGAGAGGATGTGGACTTGTTTTTTTTTTTCTGCAGTCCTCTAATGCAGTCCTCTGTCAGTGTGGAGATTATAGCTGGACAGGGATAGGAGCATGTGCAGGTTCGAATGAAGGTCCAGTTCTCAGTGTCTGGCTCTGTGATTGTATCACAGCTCTGGTGTAACTAAAAATTCTGTCTTTAATGATGAATTTTAAAAACTCTTGACAGTTTTTTAAAATTCAGAAACAAGTAGATAACTTATTTCTTTATCGTCACTTTACATTTACATGTATGCATTTGGCAGATGCCTTTATCCAGTTGCCTTTATTTTATATTTGGACTTTGGTGTTATCAGAACCATGCCTTACATTTGAGCTACACACTGGTTTTACATATTTTTTTTATAGTTATGGATCCTCATAAGTATTATGCATAAGCACAAAGGAAGAAACTAAGGTCTGTTATTCTTTTATTGTTGAATCAGTTTTTTATAAACTTGGTTTTTGTAACCCAATGATTACAACGAACTGATCAGTTATACCCAACTGGCTCTTATTGGCTCTTAGTTCTTTAAATCCTCTAATCTGAAGAAATCCTTGTGGAAACTATTCCGTCAAAGTTATGAATACTGTTTTTTTGTAGCGTAACCTCAACCCACCGTGTTCCTCTCAAGGTCAGCCCACTTTCAGATCTACAGTCCAATTCCACATTCTATATAGTCCCACTCAGAACCACACAAAGCCCAGTGTTATCAGTATTTTTTGTAACCATGGCCCTAATTGTTCTTTATAAAGCTTTATCCACGTAAAGTCCTGCTGGCACCCACTGCCTGCTTATTAATTACACAATAGCCGGTAGTAGCGGAAACCCAGTTCTCTCCAGTGACTATTTTTAAAGCGATTTAGCTAAAGCCTACTGTGCTATTAAGCTGTGCTTTTCATTGCATTTTATTGAGATGTGAAGAATCCCTCTTAAGTGTATTAAATGATAAATCTCAGTGCGTTTGTATTAGACACTGGATTAAAGCGGATTGGGAAGTGATGCTTTTAGAGCCCATGAGCCCGTTACTCTCCTGCCATCACACCAGAAACTGTGAGATCTCTTGGATCAAATGCAATCATGCAAAGATCAATGGATCAGCGCAGGAGAGATGCCGGTTATAAGAACATTATTTAAACCAATTTTGTCTTAATTTTGTAACATTTCAAAACGTTCCACTAACATCTTTAGAATAACATTTTGATATTTGATATATAAGGGTAAAAAAGTTCTGCTAACATTACTGCATGGAAGTTTTCTGATAACTTTGAGAGAACTTTAAGAGAACATTCTGAGACGTTTCCTGTTAGCTGGGTAAAGACATCCATAAAAATAATGTCAGTTGTTGGTTGTTAGTTTAGCCAAAACAGTCTATTTTGTCAGTTTACTCAAAACTTTCCTTTGTGAAAGGACAAAAGAGATATTATGTAGAATGTCCCCGCTGCTGTTTTTCTTCTTAAATACAGTAAAAGTGGACGTCAAGGTCTGAACAGATGATTGCTGTGTGACGACTGTCCACTTTTAAGTTTTAATGGAAGAAAATAATTTAAGCTTGTACTGAAAAGAAAGTGAGAACATGACAGAATTTTCATTTTGGGTAAACTATTTCTTGAATCCAAGGAAAAAGGTGGTTGTATTATTAGTTTGTCCTTCTGTTTGTGTAGTTTGTGTAAGCATTTATAAAATGTAGGACACTTCTCTAAAGTTTCCCTCTCAGTTTTTTGGCCCACACACAAGATAGGAAAGTCTGTTTGTCTCTTTCCTCTGCTGTTGCATGTGATACATGAGTCTGCTTTAAAACCAGTGTTTACTTTTGGCTTCTTATGTAGACGTTTAAAAAGATTAGATGAAGTACAGCGCCTTTATGGTCATGTATCTTCTGAGATGTCTAATTCTTTGTTTTGGAAGCTCAGGGAGTAAAAATGCAAAGGTTATTGCTTCACCTCACACACGCTCTACCACATTCACTTTCTCCATAGACATTTGTCCTGTTTCACCATAATATCTTTTGCTTCTTGTTTCAGCGTAGGCTACAGGATCTGCTGATAGATTTGACAGACACAATCTTCACTCTTACAGTCATGTTAAAGATGAATGCATTTCCCTCCCATGATGGATCCTGCACCCTTCAGGTTTTTTGGAAAGTTCAGGCCAGGTGCATCACTGGCTCTCGGATCATCCCTGTTTGCTCTTTCATGATCGCTGGAAGGCCGCATAACTCACGTTCTCTGAGGATGGGAATCTCGTGGCTTTGAAGTTTCTTGCTGTTTTTCAAGGGCACTTGTCTCAGATGGCTTTTCCATGAGCGCACGGCTCCTTATCTTTCCGATTAATTGCAGAGGAGGCACGCGGTCATGTAACATTATCCTTTACACGATCGTGCCGTGATTGTGCAAATCATGGAGTAATGCGATTGCAAATTTGTTTAATAGGAAAAAAAGTACATTTTTTGCAAGTTCTGATATTAGAGTAGCGGACATGTCCTGTAGTGTGTTTATGAAGTAATATTAATTGAAAGACTTTTAACTTTTAACTGCAAAAGTTGATTACTAATTGGAAAATGATTATTAAAAATGGTGAAAACCTTGTAGTCATCAGTTAAAGGCAAAGATACATTTGATCAACAAAATATACATTTTTATCACAAATCTATGTAAATTATAAGGAATTATATTTATAATTAAAGCTACAATTTTACAATTAAAAAAATCCAAAAATAAGTTATTGAACAAGAGATAAGTGTTCAAAATGGTCTTCTTACCGTATAATTATACCCCATAAATAGGATTTATAATTTGAGCTGTCAGGTCTGATTTTCTGGAAAGTTTGGCTTCATTGTGTGAGAAGGGATGTATGTAACGTAACCTGCAGTTTTATGTTTGAAGCAGTGATGTTGATTGAGAGGCAAATGTTACAGATTGGAGCTTTAAAATTTGATGTTGAAACAAAAAAATGTCAATAGACAGTTTATTCATCAGGAAATTTGGGAGAAGCTGTTCTCAGACCTGTCTGTTAGTCTGACCTGCTCAGCCAATCCCGTCCCCCTTCCCAGCGTCTGTTTCATCCTTTAGTAATTAAACGCTGTAAACACCAGCACAAGAGCACCAGGGCCCCTGCAACAGCTCCTCATTTCAATGTGTTTTCAATATGCATGTGAAGCTGTTGGAGAGCCCAGTGAAAGGGGAGGAAATGTATTTCTGGCAGGGCTGCAGACATGGAGCTGCGGTTGAACTTTTTACCCTAATTACTTTCCCGCTAATGCCCACGGCGTGCTGGAATCAAAGGGCCCCCTCAGGCCCCGAGAAGCCTGTGATGTGGCCAGCGTTTGTTGTGTGTTGAAGCTCGGCTTGAGAAAGACAGGGGCAGAGGGAGAGAGGGCGCAAAATTGTGACAGATTTTTTTCTTCTCGAAAATGTCTCAGTTACCACCCACCTCACTTGTTGCCTACAAAAATAGAGTAATTGTTTTCATCTGTGTTTTCACATTGCCGTGCTTGGAAATAGCTGTTATAAATCAATACGAGGCTGGCTCGAGGGATTTAGCACGGTCCAGAGATCATAGTCGCGATTTGTCTGTTTTTTCATTTTCCTCAAACACCTTTTGAAAAGAATATCTCGCACTTAAAGCAGCTGTTTTCCATGTTTCTCAAATGATAACAAAAGACCTCTGAGTAAAATTAAAGCCTTATCTTAAGTTATGTCACAAAGGCTGGGATCATGGCAGTTTTAAGCGATTAAACTTTTGAACGGACTTTAACACTGTCTGCTGCTAATAGATTTATTTCCTTTTTATATTTGGTACATTTATTGAGTTTAGTTAGTGAATTAAGTTCATTATGTTTTGTGGTGGGATTCTCAGAAGTACATCTGGTATTTTGGGTTAAGGCAGTATTTGTTTTGCATTTCCACAGCATGTAATTGTCTGTTCGTATTCTGCAGGCTCGTAAAATAGCTGCAGCCAAAATGCGATGACGTTGCCTTGTAAATGGATTTATTTGCTAACACTCCTCTTCATTTCCAGACTTCCTATTTTATATTTGCTTCCCCTTGTCAGTTTCCGTTCAGGTTAGTGAAATGATTAAAACCTCACATTGTAAAAAGCGCCAAATGGTTATCTTACAGGGTTCAGAGTCATGCTGAAATATGGACATCAAAAGTTTATGAGAATATAAAAGTGACGAGCTGGCCGGCTTGTGACATAATGGCGTAATGCATATAATTGCCATTGTAAACCTATGTGTTGCTATAATTAAGTAAAACCTTAACCGTACAACTGTTAATCTTCCACTGGAGAGAGATTTTCCCATCTGATCTCACTGTCAGATGAGGGAGGCCAAGTCCAGAAAAGTCTTTTTTATTGTCTGACTCTGACCATACTGAGAGGAGATGGATTTTGCAGGTGCGGCTTTTGGAAATTTTGTGAGATTGGACCCAGCTATTAAATGGGTAATTGAGATTGTGGATGTTCGTGTTTGAAGCACTGTGAGGTTATGTCACTCTAAATGAAGAGTGTTGAATTTAGCAAACATCATCTTGTGAGGGTAGGTCACCACCTCTTTCTTTAAGTAGAACAGCTTTTACTAGGACAAATACAAGTACTGACTTTTTCTGGATGTCTTTAACCAGCTGACAGGGAACGTTCATAGAATTCTGGCTAGTGTTCTCTGAAAGTTCTTTCAAAGTTATCAAAACATTTTCTTGCAGTAACATTAGTAGAACTTTTTTAATGTTATATGTGACGCATCAAAAACGTTGATATTATACATTAAGTGGAACGTTTTTGAAAACGTTTAAGAAGTGCTCTTATAACCAAACAATAACATTAATAAAATGCTTCTTAAAAAACATTTCTTGAACATTTTAAGTAACATTTTTAATGTTTCTTTACTTGAAATATTTCTTTACTTTCTAATGGAAACATTCTTACAACCTAAAATTGTTAGCTGGGTGGTGGCCAGTTATTTTAGTTGGAAATAACCTGATTTGTTTTTTTATTTTCTTCCCTTTCTCTGCTGTTTTTCTTAAAATCTGTGATAATTCAAGAAATGTATTTGACCTTATCTTAATCAGATTTAACGTATTAAGTTGCCCTTTGCTGTAGAAATGGTCAGAAATAAAGTGACGGAGATAAAACTGCGTCTCTGAAGTCACAGGGGAGGTCTTAATATCTGTGCTCCATATCACCTAAAAGTGTGCCACACCGAAACTCTGATATGATTTTATAACGATAATTGAAATTTACTGACGCTTTCAAATCGAACTCTAGATTTTCAGTGAGAGGAAATTCTATTATGTTGAGCGTGCATTGCGTCCATTAGAACTGAGCCATTAGTTACAATGCAAAAAGCCAAACAATTGAAGTGGCCAATTTGATGATTCTTTTTCTCAAGCCTATCATTGTCCCATGAATCAATCTGGAAGCATCATTTGTGTCGCTTTCGCTCTAAAACGCTTTAAATTGGATTGATCTGACCCAGATTATATTGAAATCAATGAATAGTGGCTCGGAGACAAGTTTGAGAAGTTAAATGCCCCTATTAATCTTTGTGTCTGAATCCAGACTGTTTTAGACTGTGATGTAGATAGTCGTGACACCAAGCATCTGCAGCTGTGAAATACAACAGTGGCAAATAGAAATGAAGGTTAATAACTTTTACAGGCTTTAACTGTAATTTTACTTGCAGTCCGTTACTGTAGGGGATTCACAAACACTCACTTGCTTTGATTTTCTCTGCGTGTTAGCAACACTTCAGTAGATGTCCGGTTGCTTCGTTGTGTGTGTATTTGTGATGTGACTCCCTGATGGGGTTGTTGCTGGGCAGATGGCCCATTCAGAGAGGCAGCTCTAGATAAACACTTTTGTGGTGGTCGCTAAACTTACTGGATTGCTGGATTGTGTCGTTTACACTCATGCTGTATTCTAGCCCTGTCTAAGCCCACAGACTCTGTATCCCACAGGGAGACCCTCTGTTCAGAGTGCAGCACAGCCACGCAGCAACACCACCTCACCTCTGCTGCTTTGGAGGTATACGGGCTGCCAAATGGCAGGACTCAGACTTGTGGGAAGATTCCATCAATCACTGATGGATCTCAGACACTGAGACGCAGCTGCAGGCTTGACCCCAGGCCTCCATTCAGACATCAGAGCTTTTACAAGCACTGCTGTGTGAAGATGGGACGTCTACCACACACAGCAGGCCTTCTGCTCCAAGACATTATCATGCTATCTTAAAAACATTATGTGCAATCTGTCCATCCTGACCTCAAGCCGCAGTACAGAGGGGAAGTGGCTCAAATGGCAGCTGTTTGGGCACAGACTCAAAGTACAGGCTGGGTTGGTAATCGTCACGGTCTTTCTCCGAGATCACTCACTGTCTGTGAAAGTAATGACAAATTAAAAACTCCTCTGGCTCTTCATCACTCAGAATCGAAACGCTCAAGTATAGAGGGGTAAGACGCGCCACAGCTTTTTTCATTTATGGTTTAAATACTTCCATGTCCTACAATTTGTGGTTTGATGTCTTGGATGGTTTGTAAAAACTGATATGTGTATGTTTTGGGGGAAAAAAGTAGTTTCCTCGACACACACCCAGAGCTGTTTTATACAGTGCTTGTGTGCGTGTAATTTATGGAAAAAGAATAAAATGATATTTTTCTAAATAAAAAAACCTACCATGTTTCTGTAGCTCATAGAGCTGCGTAGCTCGTACCCCATATGTTTCTGTTACAGCATTGTTTTAGCAGCGCAAATGTTGTGGGATGCCCAGGAAACACAATAGCTTGAATATACTTTAAGTTGCTTTGGATATAAGCATAATTCATAAATGTAAATTTATATTTATATTGTTATATTTAAGCGAAAGGGAAATAGAATGTGTTTTCAAAATACAGAACAGCCTTGAATGGTTTGTTTTGTAATGGCTTGTCGTGCATCATAAGAACATTTAAGGACATTTAATTTTTCATGAAAACATTGTTATAATACAAATTGGTTAATTGCATTATGCTACACTAGGTTAGTAGTCTACTTTATTGGTGCCTTGCACTGGTACAGGTCAGATATGGTTTACAGTAGCTAGATAAATGGGTGTTTTTGATCATAGCTGTTAGTACACTACAATGCTTTATCGACCAGTCAGAATACAGGACCAGAACATCTATTTTATGATGGCCCTTTTGAACATCAGGACATCAGTCAATAAACAAGAGTGAAACCTTGTTTTCATGCATTAGTAGCACAGCCGATATTGTAACAGCACTATAATGTTGCACATTTTATTGCCAAACTGTATATTAATGCTAGTACATGATGCATGGTAATATTCACTACTTGTGAAGCGGCAGACAGTCGGTCGAATTAAGAGTCAGACACAGCGAAATCATTAGTGGTTGCTTCCAAAGCCAATTGTTTTGTCAATAAGGAACGGGCTATTGATCATCTTCATTTACGTGGCACGCTCGATCAGCTCAGAGCCAGTGTCAATAGCCCCGCCTTTACAGTCCCAACTTACCCTGTAGTTAGATCCATAACAACATCTCGGTAGACTACTTGTTAGAACACCTTGACAACGGCATAAAACTGCTCTGAATACCTTACCATCATTTTTGTTCAGTAAATGTCAAAGTTTGAATTTGGATTTTGGTGGGAGCACCGTGGCTCAATGTGTCAGAGCACGTACGCTAAGCCACCGCAACGACACAAGTCAAATATTCTGTCGCAGTCGTGACTTAGCTCTGATCCAGCCCAACTGGGTTTGGCTGTTGTGCATGTAGCAAAATCCACAAGAGTAATCTCCTACAGAACCCAAAGTGCCCAGCACAGCGTCTTACCAGCAGCGTTCTGTTAAGATGGTTAATGTGGCAGGCCGGGTCGTGCCAGCAGCGTGAGGAACACCTAATGAGGATTAATATCTGCCTCTGTCACGACAGCCGGCACCGCTTTCACTTAGCTCCCATCTCTGATATATTTAATGCTTCACAAAGGTCTCTGTATTGTGTTGTTGAAGGATGCAATGCAACTGTAGCACCTCTTTGAAAGTACTAGGCATAGGTTGAATTCAAACCCACGTTTCCTAAATGAGCACTGCAGCTCAATGTGTCGGGACATGCCTGCTAGGTCACAGCACCGTCTTCCCTTTATTTGGTGTGATTAATTGGTGCTTTGTGTGTATAATTGTGTTTTGCAGGACAAGCCCCCCTTACTGTTGTGTAGACCTTTATTCATTAAGGACTGGGGAGATGGTGAAGTCCATACAGTTTAAAACACCCATCTATGACATACATTGCAACAAAAGGTATGTTTAAACAGGTTCCATGTTTTCCATATTGTAATCATTTTTAATGGCACATTCAGCTTTGCTTCTAAAAATGGGCTGTATAAATTAGAATGCTTTTAAATAACAGTGTATACAGGATTTTATCTTATATTTTGTCTTTTCAATTAACTCTGTCTTTATCCCTTTATGGCCACAGGATCCTTGTCGTCAGCCTTCAGGAAAAGATCGCTGCCTTTGACAGCTGCACCTTTATGAAAAAGTTTTTTGTCACTAGTAAGTACTTTATGTTATAGATGTGTCTGCTGAACTTGACCCTTCTTGACCCTCTCTAGTCTCCGACGCAACTTTTCCCTATGTCTTTGATCTGCAGCTTCGCAAAACAGGAAACCCAGTCTTGATTAATCCCCCTCACACACTGACTTCATTAAAACTACAGAACCCCAAAGAACCCACTCCACATTACATGAGTTCGTCCCATGCATGCTGTCACACTAATGCAGCCGTTTTCCCCGCGTCACTCCGCAGGGCTATACGATATCAAAGCTCATCCGTGACTCCACAGGCCTGCTTGTTTATATGAACAGCCTTTGTTTTACAACGCATCAAATCAACGCATTACTAGAAACAGTCTGTGTCAAAGTGCCATTGCGCAGCGCAAACAATAACAAACAAATGCGTAATGTTACTCAGCCCAGCCACAGCACTTAAACAAAAAACACTCTTCTCCATCTTAGACCTGAGCTAGCTAGGCCCAAATTTTAATTTTGTTGTAGTATGTACTGAGTCCTATTTACATGCGGCTTCTTGCATACTTCATAGCAGGCAAGTACACAAATCCGGATGCAGGGCAGGGCCTCAGCCCAAAGGTCTAATTTTTCTTGTACATAACCAATCTTCACGGTTTCTGAAAGATGCAGAAAAACAAACTGCTCATGTCACCATGTGAAACCAGGCCTGTGCTGCCCACTTAAGCAATCGTCTGTTGTAAATTGCCATTAGTGTTGTTTTAATGGCTCTCATTGTCTATCCAACTTCCCCGTCAACGTCTGCACCACAGGAAACGGGCGCGGTCAATAACCCTTTACATCATTAATCGCTTCTCCAAAGCTTCCTCGTCATAAAACGACGAAGACTAGACCTATTTTTTATGGTGACAGAAAGCAGGCATTGAAGAATACAAGCTAGGAAGTCGGTCTCCACGAAGGTATTGTATACAGCGTGCGCTCCACCAGCCTGTTTGTTGTTTCTCATCACTTTCATGTTTCTTGAGGGTTGCAGGGGTAGCGTTGAGTGAGGTCTTCTCTCTCTGACTGGAAATTAATGTGAGATCATAGAACAATGGTGAAAATCCCCCAGCCCTGCACACAGGATGTGTTAAACATACGTTATCTCACTCCATTGGCTCCCTTCGCCTTGGAAAAGCACAAAAGGCTTTTGCATTACTGTGCTTGTGGCTTACCTCAAGCCTCGTTCACCCCGAGCTTCAGATCCTGACTCTACACCCTAAATTACTGTCTGCATTTATTTTATATTCGCTCCACGCTATAAATTACTGTCAGCACACTTCACACTGTGATCTGCACTTGTGTAACCTTTCCATGTGCATGTGCCTGCGAGGACAAAGAAGGAGGTTCGGTGCTTGAGGGCTTATTAAATAAGTTTAAGCGTAAGCTAGGACCTTATCTGATTTATCTCTTCTGATCTCCTATTTATCGTGTTTGCATGCGCCACGAGTGACGTATGGCCGTGTTACGATGGCGTGCATGTTCTGTACAGATTCTGTGGCTGTATTGCTCTCATGGGTCGAGCTGTCTGGTAGTTAATAAGCAGAGGAGCCATCCGGTGTCACAAAATGCCATAACCCTTTCGCAACCCCCAGTGTTACTGTTAACCCTATGCTGTACTAAAACACAGGGCCGTAAAACATCATCCACACTTTTCCAAAGAAGATGCAGCTGTGATGGATGACCTGCGTGCTGTCATTTAGTACACCTCCCATTATATTTGTGTTCTTTTTTTTGCTTCTAGGCTGCTATCCCTGCCCTGGGCCGAACCTTAACCCTATAGCTCTGGGAAGCCGGTGGTTGGCCTACGCAGAAAACAAGGTAGCACAAACACCCAATATTTTAAACACCACCAGATGCTGCCAAAACGCTGCCACGTCGAATAGAGTTTCAGAAACACAACCAAATTGCTTTCTAAATGTTTTCCTCTACGAATCACATAGATCATCATACAGGCAATCTACGTCAGACGGATAGGGACTGACAATGTAATGTGACATATTATTATTAAGCAGATCTTTAATTCACCATCATTCATGTAATGGGTGCGGTTTGTCTGCTTCAGAGAGGCCAGTCGTTGCCTAATAATGGACATATGGGACGCTGGTCTGGGTAAAGGTAATGAGTTTCTGGCCAATAGCAGCCGATGTGTTGAATAGGTCTGGGACCGAGACCCTGGAGAGCGCGCATGGTAGAATGGGCTTAAGGAACTGTTTGCTGTCCTAATGGCATCCTCTTACTCACCGGGCCCGTCTGCAGACGTCCTGGCGCGGGCCGTGACAGTCCTCTGTGGGTTAATGAGTACTGAGGAGATGAAAGGTTCTGGATGATAATGTGACTCTGTTCTGTCTCTGTGTGTGTGTGTTTGTAGCTGATCCGGTGTCATCAGTCCCGTGGTGGGGCTTGTGGAGATAATGCCCAGTCGTATACTGCCACTGTCATCAGTGCTGCTAAAGTGAGTATGCCACCACAGCCGATACTTCAATACTCTCCAATATTTCCCGTGTCCTCGTATAAGAGACTTTCACAGAAATTTTTTCTTTCCCATAAAGGATTTTTTTCCCATAAAGGTTTAAAATTTAAAACGGTTTAAAACCGTTTAGTTTAGTTTGTCATGTGCTTTCATTCAAAGGGTTGATTGAAATGTTCAAAATAAAGACAAGTTTGTTTGGATAATTTTTTTACTTTTAAACATTTTTGTAACATTGTGACTTATCGTTTTTACCATTCTTAATATTATTATTGTAATATTGTCATTTTTTATTATTGTACGTTTTTGATCACTTATTTAAAGGATATTTTCACGTATGTGCCACCACAAAACATCCTGGATACTTGCATTTGGCCCCTGGCAAGTGTTAATCTTGACTAAATATTATTTAACGTATCAATAACTTGGATCCAACATAATTTTTTTGCAGATGCAATGTGATTTGATATTTGATCTTATATACAATGCAATTCATATGTGTTTCATGCATGTCTTAAGTGTCCAGATACTTTTTGGGACCGTTGTGGAACACACTGGCACACAAAGACATGGTTATCTGTCCACACTTTGTCCAACACATGCTTTGTCCCCACTTGTGGCCGGTTTGTGCACAAACGATTTCATGCATGTCTTACTGACAGACTTCACATTCATATGAACATTATTACTTTTGTTTTATAAAGATTAAAGCCAGACATTCTTTGGTAAGATCTGACATTTATAACTGTCTGTGCACAGTTGGCATGTTGGCCCAGGAAAAGAAATTGGCTTTGGAACCCCACATTGTGTAAAAATCCTTCAACATGGTGATGAAACGATCCATTTATTTTAGCATATTGTTCATATTCGTTTGCTGTAGACAAAGCTTGTAATGCCTTTAACTGAAAAACGTAACGCTTAGATGAAAGTTATGATTGCCTTTTGTTTCCAGCAATTACAGGTTTAGTGATCCATAAAGTTTTGTTTTAAATTATTAAGTTAAGGAAAGCCTAAAAACATTCACTTGGCAAGAACTTTAACTTCAGCTTAAAAGAGGTTTGGGCTTAGGAATGATCTTGGATCTGATGTTAGTAAGATCTTATGTTTTGTGTCTTTATTGGTGTGCTGTTGGTCATGCTTTCTTTCCTGTTTGCTCTAATTGAAGCCCGTTATGTGGACTGTGTTTCCCATTTCATTCAGCATGTAGCATCAGAATACCGTAGTGGTCTCAGTGAAGGGATTCTAAGACCCACTAGAGTTCATTTAGTGGTGCCAGAACCTTGGTGCTTAACCTTTCATATGGTTCCAGTCTTCTCTCCTGCTTGCTTAATTGATTTATGAGGCCCACATCTGTATTCCCTGGCCGCCGGCCTGATCGCCGCCTAACGAGCGCTAACGGCTTACGTGAGAGAAGTGCCATTAGCCTTAATGGCGGTATACATCAAAAGGAGCACAGCAAAGGTTAGCGGGGAGGAAAACAAGGTTAAAAAAGCCTTGATACGCAGACAGGCCGTCTGCAGACGGGACTGTGATTTATAACCATCTCCTCCGCTCTGACACACGGTCCCTGTGCTGAGTGGCTCTGAGTGCGGCCGTCTGGGGGCCAGTGGGTGGGGGGAGCATCACCCATCAATCCTGTAACCCAATCACGAAAAGGAGGGGGGAGGGAGACTTTCGGAAAATTGAATTCTTGCAAGGCACAGATTGTGTAAATGAGCGTGATGTGACCAAAAAAAAAAGACGTCATTGAGGCAGCCTCACGTCTGCGTAAGGGTGCGCCCCAGGGCTCTGTTTTCAAACCTATGCAGTTGTGAACTATGTTTGAGGTAAGTGGATAGCACAGCTTAAGTAGGGTCTCCTCGAGTTCTCACTTAATGGAGTGAGCCCGTGTGTGTGGGTAAGTGTTTGTATGCGTTTCTGTATGTGTGTGTACGTGCGTCTGTCTGCCAAGGCCCCGGAGAGCTTAATCAGGCATTCAGGCCAAGCGGCAGCGTCAATACCTTGTGGCGCCTGTGTTTGTTGGGCCCTTTGGAGAATGCTCTGACAAGCCCACTAACCGACTGTGTGTAAATTGCCTTGCCCCATCAATTATTAAGAGAAGCGTTTGCCTCCTAATTGATCAACACTAATGTGTTTTCTAATCACTGCAGTTAGAGTTTTTAGTGCTAATCCAAACAGTCCCCATTGATCAGGGGAGGGGAGGGGAGGGAGAGGACGGCCGGCTGGTGGCAGATGTTGCACTGACCGAGTCTGACTCCTGGTGTGCCCGGGCTCGGACATCTCCTATCAGTTCATATCACTGAATAAACACAGACACACACGCTCAAACACTTAACGTTAGCCAGCGTGGCTTTCACACACCTGTCTGTTGACGTTGCCTCGTGTAACACTGAAAACAAACATGTTTTTCTTGTAATTGCTCAACAGAATCTCTGGATGTGGGAATCTTTGTGTGCGGTATTGACTGGAGTTTTGCAACAACACTTATGATTGGTTGGCAGAAAGGTTTCAGAGAAACATTGTGTGTATGAGTGTTTAAGAAATAACCAGTATTTTTGCATAAAGAAAATGAAGCCTATTTAAAGACTATTAAAGTTTTTGCTAGTGACAATTTAATGAGAGTTAAGTTTGAAGCACTTTTCTGCTTCAAATTTTAATTGCTGTAATGTAAAAATGTAATGACATATAGAAACAAAAACAAAATCTGTGTGAACAGTGAGTTTTTTGGGATTAAAATAACCATAGTTCAGCATAAAGACATCTCTCATAAAGACAATGTGAGATTCACCTAAAACCAAAGCACATTATTTCACAATGCTTCAAATCAAATTTTTGTTTCTTTTGCTTTCCATCAGACGCTGAAGACTGGTCTGACCATGGTGGGGAAGGTCGTGACCCAGCTCGCTGGCACTCTACCATCAGGGGTGCCCGAGGAGGAGGGCACCTCCCACAGTGGCACCCGCCGTAGCCCTCACCAGCCGGGAGTGATCACCATCATTGACACACACACTGTGGGAGAAGGACAAGTATGAAACACTCACTTATACATCATAATCCACACCGTTAATGATTTGTTCAGACTTCTAAAGATCTGACACAGTACCTATGCCATATCCCTGTGGTTCTGTTTACATTAAACACTTCATCTGACCTTCATCCTGAGGGATCCAGATTCATCCCCTCTTTTCTCTGAGATAAACAATCCATTAATCCCATTTATAACTCATTCAGTATTAGAGCTTCTCATAGCCCAGAGGGTTTTGTCATCACCTTGTCATAAGAGCACATGCTTTAGCATTCGTTCACAGTATCTGTGCCAGGCCACAGTCTCCTGATCTCATGATTTAGACACTTCCTGTGGCTGTTTCCCCCTTGGCTGGCACAACTGTAGCCTTTTAGCATGAGATCACAGGCAGGTCATTGCAGAAGCCTACCTTGTTTGAAGGCCACCAAGGTCTGAATATGTTAAAGCAGGGGGGTCTTTTTAACCCTGCTGATATGGGTGAGCAGAAAACCTTTTTAGATGTTCATCTGGCACACGATTGCTTTAATAGAGCATTAGGTTTAAAGGCTAGCTTTAATATTTGTAGTTCTCTCGTTCAAGGATTTTTACTTGGAGAGAGGTTAAGTTGGAACAGGTTTCACTATCCTTTTTTCCAGGGCTGATTCTGACCCATGTAAATAGATCCTCCCATTTTGTGGGCTATTAAAAACGTGATGGTTAAACTCTCTATTCCCCAGCGGGTCTGCTGTGGCCCGACATACGCGGTACACCCATTCAGAGGTGTGATTTATTCTGTTTATTTATACACCTCTACTGTTCTAATTTGCCAACAGTTTTTTCTCTAAATCCTCTAAAAGGTTTCCTGCATTTGTATCTTTATCTACAAAAGCCACGCTCCACCCAAATCAGACTCAGTCATGTTTGTGGCGTTCACTCAGAACAGCTCTATGGAATTTACTGTCAGTGCTATTTTCCCGTGACTACAGCAGTGGTCTCTGGTGTTTTATTTTATATCCCATCTCCCCCACTCCCAGTCTCATGGGACAGTCCCCTGCCCCTCATCATCGTCCACCTCTCACAGCTATTTGTTTCCTGCAGGAAGTTTATTTGCTCTTTGGAGCTATCCGCACACGAACGCATTGCCAAGGCGCTTGCATATTCCCGTACAGAACAACATTGTCTGTTTTTGCCCCCAGTAAAAGCGATCTGGTTTGTGTCACGGAGGCATTTTTTGCAGGCTGAAATAAGCGTCTGGGTTTTAGAGCGAGGCTGTTTTCTGTTTGCACTGGATCCTATTAAAAGCTGCCTTGCTCCTTAATGCAACACTCTGCTAGATTTATCACTCTTCTCTCCGGCTGTCTCATGTCTGGCCTTAGTTATAATCTCTTTCATGAGCAAATCTAACAGAGGGCCACTGACCAGAGAATAGCCCCTTGTGGAGCAACACTCTCTCTTTCTTTCCTTCTTTCTTGCTTTCTTGCTGTCTGTCTCTCTGTCTTTCTGTCTGTCTTACTTTGTTTCTCTTGTCTGAGTTTGCACATGTCTTTTTCTGTATTTACGTATCAAGTAATGGAACAATTTAAAATTAATTCAAATAAAACATAATAGACAAAACCTAGCAAATACACTGTTCTGGTAGTTTCCTATAGTAATACATTAGGGGATGAACTAAAGGGCCACATTCAGTCTTTTAACTAGGAGCTATTAATCTCTGGGAATTAAATCGTGGAAAGACACTATAGAGTTTCTTCCGCTGTGTGTGTTTTAACTCTTTCAACACATCACTTTCTCTTCCTGTCTGATTTGAGCTGTTGCTTTGCGGGGTTTGGCTGAAAATGCACATTGATCACATCGGTCATACGGATTGTTTTTATTTAATTGAAGCCGTGTTCATAAAACACACAGGCGTATTTTCAGACGTTTGACTGCTAAAATTCCACAATGAATCTGTTTTGCAGACCGTGAGCAATTTAGAGCTAAAATCTTCCAATGTAGATTTAAACAGACGCACGGATAATTGTTAAGCACCCGCAAGACGGCAACGTGATTGGAGCTTGAGTGACATGTTAGAATGACGATCATAAAAAATATTTAAAATGGAAAACGTTTCATTCCGTTTTTTGGTCAATACAATGGAACACAACTTAGAACGGACATTGTTTAAACAAAACGCCAAAACACATCTTCGTTACAGTGATTACATCGTTTGTAACTGTAAAGATCAGATTGCTCAGGCCGTAGTAATGCCAATGACCAACTATGTGTCTAAAACACCGAGACGTGAAGTAAACAAGAAGTCGGACTGTATTTATGTGGCTCCTTCGAGTTATTGTAATTGTACTGTGTGTTTTTATATGTGTATGTTTTAGGTTCTAGTTAGCGAGGATTCTGATGGAGAGGGAGTGATTGCACATTTTCCAGCCCATGATAAGCCCATATCCTGCATGGCGTTTAATCCAAGCGGTAAGTGAACACCTCACGGTGATGGCTCAGTGAGTGCTACCAAAGCACAAAACTCCCAGACACATGAGTTTTCATGCATATTCTGGATACTGCTCGTGGAATACCGGGACAAACAGTGGGGTCCAAAAGATCAGTAAATATCTGGGATTTTGTTTTCATTTAAATAAAAGGAATAAAAATATATTTAATTTAAAGCAAACAAAACGTTTTGGAAAATGAAGAATTATTTGTGATGCTTATGTTTCATATTTATGATTTATGATGCTCTTTGGAAAATTCTCCTAGCATGACACGGATCATTTGGTTTTAGTTGAGGAATCCGTGCCAACAGTTTTCAGTAAAATTTTAATGTTATTCTGATAATATAATTTGTAATACAAATTTTAGGAAATTAGAAATGACTTCAAGATAGAAGTATTATGGACTAGTGTTCTCAGACTTTTGGACCCCTCTTTGTCATGGATATTCTTAGTTTTTTTGAAGTAAAACGGTTCTGTCCACCCAAGACCATTTATGGAAACTAAGCTGCAAAAATGGGTCATTCAGAAACCATCACAGTATTGATGTCAGAAACATGAGGAAATTAACTTTTGACCCCTCACATATCAACACCTGTGCAGTGTTTGGCAACTTAACTGGCTGTGATGAGTTACAGTGAACTACAGCGGAATGTGGAGGTTAGCCAATCATAACAGAGGTCATTTACATGAATAAGTCTTAAGAATAGTTCACTTAAAAATGAAAATTCCGTCATCATATACTCACCATTATGTTGTATGACTTGAACATCAAAGGAGCTGGTGCACAGAATGTTGACTGACAGCCTCGGGCACCATTTACTTTCATTGTGTAAAAGAAATTTCACAATTTCCCCTCTTCTGATCCATAGAAGAAATCAAGTCATATTGGTTTTGTGTGACATGAGTGAGTAAATATAAACATAATTTTCAATTTTGTGGTCGATCTGGCCCATAGAATTTAAAAATGTTAAACAAAAAAATTGTTTTGGTGCAAACAGCGTATACTGCTATACTGCATTTAATTCTGGCATTATCAGCAGACGTCAAAGGACAAAAATAATAAAATGCAACAAAAGTGTAAAACACGGCCTATTTAAGAAGGAGCTGACCATGTCAGTCACCCTTTTGCATGTAATCTCATCTTGTTCTCCAAGTGCTTGGCCCTTGAGATCATGTGAGATCTGTTGTCCAAAGAAACAGCTTTTGTGTTAACTGCTGGTGAACCTGCCCCAGGCACACTCTGCCATGTTTGTGCATCAGTCACTGTCTTTTTTCTTTTGTTTTTCTATCCTTTTTTTCTCCTGCTTGTCTCACTTTAACACATAGGGACTCTTCTGAGCTCATTGATCTTGCTCATGTCTGTTTCTCCTGAAGCGTATTGAGGTCAACAAAGCCCTCAAAAATACCTCAAGCACCGAACAGGTACAATTTCAACCCACAAATATGAAAGGTTTTCACTCTGTTCAGAAGGTGTGAGGTAGGCTCAGAACTCAATTTAACATTTAGTCGACAATGTCAAAACATGCTTTAGTCATCATCATTGATACTTTTTGATAGTTTAGTCGTATCATCTCTAATCGAAACGGTAGACATGAATTTATGGGTACATCATTGGATTAGAACATGCTGCTAGGCAGATTTAAAACTGTGCTTCCCACATTAGCACCACAGCTTGTTGTGTTTGGAGTACTAGGCCACCATGTTGATTAATTTTTGAGTTTTGCAGGAAGAATGCAATAAATCCAGCGCAGGATTGTCCTCAACCTGACCTTGAGCGAACGTCCTGGCTGGTTTTGATAGACAGCTATCTGATGACTTTTCAATTTTGCATATAGTCATGTTTGTTTCTCCGGAAATCCAGTGCAGTCACAATGGCTCATTGTGAGGTGTGTCGCCCTCATAATAAGAAAGTGGTGAAAGCAGGTGATTGCCCTTAGTGAAATCCTTCAATTACCTCAGCACTTTTTAATGTGTGCTATGGGAGACTGCATTAAAGATGAGTCACTGTATATGTACTGCTGGTTTGGATGTTTTGTGCATCGTGTTACCAAACAATAATGAGGAGATGTTGCATGTTGTAGAAGATCACAACATTCCTGATGGATGTTAAACCTCGGCCACATAATATTGAGCCGATGCCAACAAGAAAACAAAACTCATACCTGTGGGCCATGATCTAGCTCAAAGAACAGTTTTAGAAAGTTAGGCTGATGTCACTAATGTAATTTATGATGTGAGATGACTAATGTGGTTCATCTCAATGGATGAATGCTTGCATTATGAGCCAAGAATGTGGTGAGTTAGGATTGGACAGAAAAATCACAGGAGATCTTGTTAATGTCTTGTTTATATTAGACTTTAATGAGAGATGAAAATAAATTGTTTTTATATTGTTTTCTTGTTTTTAACTTCTGCAAGCAGCTTCTGAGCTTTGTGTAAGTACAACTGGGTTTATTCGCTGTTGGTAATTGTGTTTCTTAGTAATTGTTTTATTCTTAAGTACTAATCACCCTTCAGTTATTCTTATCAGTTAGAAAGTGCTTGTTTTTGCATCGTGTGTGAGCATTACCGAACAAGGCTTCTCTGTAAACCATTGCACTCCAATGTATGTGATTAAGGCACTTGTGTGAACTTATGTAAGTCAAGTAAATATTAAGTGAATTAGACTAATTTAATTGTCTTGGCTTTGGGCAGAACATGTTTGTCTCTAGGTGGCGCTATTGGTTAACCTTAGACCTCAGAGCAGCAGGCAACCTTTGCCCCATGTGTGGAGCAGACCTCAGCGTGGAGGTAAAGTCAGTGTAGCTTTATCACATTCACCTGCGCACTGTAGTCCCTTTATTTTGATGAGTCAGATTTAGAACCATGGAGTGTAGAACAAGGCAAACACACCCTCAACAATCAAGGTCTAACACTAAAAGAGATCAGGGACATTACTTAAACAAATATTAGCCCAAAACTGTGTGTTTTTCTTAGATCTTACAGAGTTGAAGGTCACAATAAAAACAGAAAACAAATAACTGTCATACTGATCGAAAATGCTACTTGGGGTTAGTAGAGAATCACATGCAGGTCTCAACAGTGTGAGTGAGAGAGTTTTGATTAATAAATAGGACTCACTCTGTTAGGAGTTGTCACTGCATAAGTTAAATGGGAGCATTTTATATCACCATTTCACATAGTTTTCCAGTATAATTTGTATTTATGAAGTTATAGCATTAATGTACAAATCTAGCTAAAAAATAAATGTTGCCAGTGTAAATGTTTTAACGAATGGCCAGACCGAGTTGTAGAAAAGATAAGCTTTGATATGTGTGTGAGAATCACAACCTTTCAGTCCCTCTTTCATGTACAAAGTTGGTGTGATGTTTTTGGTCCCTGCCCTGCTTCAGCGTCTGTCCTCTGAGTGTTAAGGCCCCAGCAAGGCCCTTTGTCAGACATCCTCTACCCTCACGTGCAGTGTGCTTTGGGTG
Organism: Ambastaia sidthimunki; assembly: GCA_036877625.1. Classification (NCBI taxonomy): domain Eukaryota; kingdom Metazoa; phylum Chordata; class Actinopteri; order Cypriniformes; family Botiidae; genus Ambastaia; species Ambastaia sidthimunki. The sequence goes on along the minus strand of JAZGTK010002447.1, from coordinate 1,927 downwards.
GCTTGTTTTAGATAACAACAAGGTGCTGTAAACTTTAAACAGTTTAACCTTCCACCTGTCAGTTTTATTAAACAATAATGTGATGCGTCTGTTTTTACCTCATTTGCCCGAGCATAAATCGAAAAGCTATAATAGTTGTTTTGAGTTATGAAATAGTTTGAAAGAAATCCTTTTGTTCCTTGATACAGAAATATAACCTTAGATGCTGAATAATGAGGTCAATCTGAGCGTTCCCTAAAGTAATTTACATCTGTGACATCATCAGACGTATTATCAAACACTTGTCTGAAATGAACTGTTTAGAGACTCTGTAGAAAGTGTCACTCGTTGTCGACCGCAGTTTCATATGAAGTGTTTTAATTTCAGAGAGGGAAAAAGACGACTAGAAAACGACTGTGGCGACTCGACATTGACTGAAACCCACAGAACGAAAAAGCAGTTACGTAAGAAATCCAACTCAACAGTGTGTGTTGGACGAACAACAGAAGAGCGAGGGCAGGAATGGCTGCCGTCCGGAAAGCTGGCGCTTCTGCTGTGGCGTTGACGGTTCTATTCATAGACGCGTAATTAAAGGATGTCGCTCTGAACAGCGGCGTGCAGGAGTCGCTTAAACCAGAGTATCCGTTTATCACTCCTTGTCCTTTTTTGCTCTCTTGTCTGCTTTGAGGATGCATTCTGAGCGAGGATTCTGCACAGTGTAAACACACAAAAACTGACTGCAGTCGATAGCGGAGCGAGAAATCGGCGTAAAGGTGCGGTCACGTGCAACATAAGGGTGGAAGGATCTCACGGCCCATGAGACTCACTGTAATTTCACTCAATCACGAAACTGATAAGCATCAAGGAATCTGCTCTGGCACGGCAGCATAATTTAACTCGTTCGTTTTGGCTGTGTTTGCTAGCAGACTCTTAAAGGGGAAGGATGGTCTGAAGAGCCTGTTTGTCTACTGCTGTTGATTGCTCGGGCAAAGAGTCCACAGTCTGTTTTGTATAAGGAAATATGGATTCTGAATTGTAACACAATGACATGCTATGAAACGAAAAAAATTCAAGGTCACTAATCAAACCCAAGCAAATTTGAGACATTGATCATATTAATTGATTCCTACAAAAGGTCAGATTTCCTGACTGCCATTGAGGCGCTCTGAAGATGCTCTTTGGAACGTTATGAGATTATGCTGGATAACACGCATCATCAGTCCATGCCGGCTCAAGTGTATGATGCGTTTTAAGGCAGAAGGAGCAAATAGCAAAATTTGTGTTAATATTCACCTGAACTTATCATTTAAAGTGTAATGTTGACAGTATAATTTTAAATGGAAGAATTACTTAAAAATTTGGACCTTACTGTACATATAGATTGGACAATAAACAGATTGTTAGTTTTCCCTCTTTATTTTCCCTTCTGATCCTTAGGAATTTGCTTACAATGAATTATTGTATACATTATTGAATTATTATCCATATTTTCACACAGAGGCAGTAGTTAAGAATGGATCTGAAAGTTTTAGGTGTTTTGTGGGGCTTTAGAAGATGTCAGGATTCACTGTGTGTTTTTAATGCAGCTGTGACAGTATTAGATTTGTGTTTTGTGACTGTGTCTGAACACAGTGGGACAATCAGGGGGGATTAAAGGTCCAGCCTGTGATGTCGCCCTTTAATGCACATTGTGAAAGGAAGAGAGGGACATTAGTGGAATTTGCCTGAAGCATGAGCTGGATTTTATAATGGCATTAAAATCTGATGATGTGCATATATATTTTTTTCAATGTTCTTTTTTTCTCTAATCTTCAAAATACCCTTTTCCCTGAAATATAGCACAATAGCTGTTAAAATCCCGGCTTTAATAATTCCCTGGCCAGCCCTATTTTTCTCCCACCCCTGTTTTTTGTGTTATTGTTTTAAATGATGTGTATTCTTTCTTTCT
>JAZGTK010002446.1:0-31840 GCA_036877625.1 Ambastaia sidthimunki | reverse complement strand
GAGGACTGGTTTGTCATGATAGATCTAAAAGATGCATATTTCCACATCCCCATCTTCCCCCCACAGGAAGTTCCTGAGGTTTGCTTTCAGGGGCAAAGCATACCAGTATCGGGTGCTTCCCTTCGGCCTAGCACTCTCACCCCATACCTTTACAAAGATTGTGGATGCAGCTCTGGCTCCTCCAGGGCATCCGTATATTAAATTATATTGACAATTGGTTGATACTAGCTCATTCAGAGCAGATTGCAGTTCGGCATTGAGATGCCATTCTGGATCATTTAAAACAATTGAGGTTCAGACTGAACACCGGGAAATGTGTGCTTTCTCTAGCACAGAGAACAACTTATCTGGATTCGATAATGATGCAGGCACAATTGTTTCCTGCTCAAGTAGATTCGATCCTAACTACAGTCAGGAGAGTCAAAAAAGGCCAGTCATTCACTGTAAAGCAGTTTCAGCAACTGCTGGATCTCATGGCAGCCACTTCCAATGTTATTCCATTCAGTCTGCTGCACATGAGGCCCTCAGTCTGCTGCACATGAGGCCCCTACAGTGGTGGCTCAAAACCAAGGGGTTTTTCCAGAGGGGGAACCATTCCTGTCAGATCAAGGTCTCGAGGTGCTGCCTACGGGCCTTAGACATGAGGAAGAAACCTTGGTTCCTTACTCAGGGCCCAGTATTGGGAGTACTGGGCCCTGCAAGTGTGTCGCCGTGTCACACTTGCACCCGATGCATCCCTTACCGGTTGAGGGGTGGTCATGAGTGGCCACCCCGGCCCAAGGTCTATGGAGAGGTCGCCAACTACTTTGGCATATCAACTGTCTAGAGATGATGGCAGTATTCCATGCTCTCAGACACTTTCTCTCGGACCTGAGAGACCACCTAGTGCTGGTCCCCACTGACAGCACTGCGGTGGTCACCTATATCAAACCACCAAGGAGGTTTGCGGTTGCGCCCCCTTTACAAATTGGCACATCATCTTACACCTCCGCCCAGAACTGTGGAAGCTGTGGGTGTGGCCCCTGAGGTGTGACTCCTGGCATGTGCAATTCCACACAGGGAGCAGGGAAACCAACAGTATGGATAGTGGGCATCTCATTCCCATAGCGTTTTGATGCAGCTTGAGTTCCTGATAGGGAACGTCTCAGGTTATGTATGTAACCCAGGTTCCCTGTAGGGAATGAGACGCTGCGTCTCTTACCATATTTCCGGTACCCCTTGCCCACGCTCGCTTCATTCTTTTGGAAGCTGGGGGCATGCGCTAAAGCATGTGCTTTTATAGCTTTCTGGTCATGACGTCACCATGTCTGTGACGTATTGCCCCACGACTGGATGATTCGACACGTGATTCAGAGTGCATAAATGCTGGAGGCGTTCCCATAGCGCTTCGACGCAGTGTCTAGTTCCCTTAAGGGAACCTGGGTTACATACGTAACCTGAGACGATTTGCTTATTTTTTACACTACACATCTAAACATTCTGAACCCAAAAATATTCTGAACCCAGACTGATATTTAAAGAAATACAATTTGATTCCTGATGAAAGATTAAATCTGTATACTGTATTTGTACAGCTCTCAGTTCCAGTGGTCATACCAGCTCTCTGGCATTTCTGCTCATAGCCATGTCAGGGTCCAGCCTCTCCAGGACAAAGACATTCTTTTTTCTCAGCTCATTCCTCAGAGTCTGGCCCTTAATCAGGTAGATATGGGCCATGAAAGGAATATTCCACACGCCACTGTTAACATTACAAGAGGGGAAAGGTCAGGTCATAACATACATAATTCTTAAAATGTTATACAAATATATATTTATAAATGTTGCGATCAGAGAATATATCCACCATGTAAAAATTGTAAAGCTAGGAAATCTTGGCAGGTCATTGTCGGTTTTCCCTCTTTCGTCCAAAGCAGGTTTTTAAGATGTAACCACCAAATCCATCAACAGTGATAGTTTTGTAGTGATGTATTTCAACAGTGATTGTACTACTGCACACACCCAACAATTTAACACCTCAGAATGATTTTTTTACTGCTTGGTCAACGCATGTGTGTGGAGTGTATTTTTATTTAAAAACTGTTTTTGATAGAAAGCCAAATATGTTTTTTTTAAATATCATGTAGTAAGATTTTCATAATGTTTAAAAATTGAATGTCTAGTGAGCAGCATGCATACTCCAACATAACTAATATAAAACTGGCATTATTCAAATATTCCTGCAACAGGTCCAGAATACTCACACTCGCTTTCCTTGTACAATATCAATGTAGTCCTCTGATCTCGCATAATAACCATCCAGGCTTAGGGCTCCCCAGAAATTGGACCACAGTTTTCCATGACGAGTAACAAGCGGCCCAATTATTTTTCTGAGGGGAAAAATGAATAAATTCAATGACATAAAAATCAGCAAGCATTTTGCTGACTGTCAGGGCAATAAAGGAACTAAGACAGTGTGACAATTTTTCATAAACAACACTTTCTCTTGCGTTATCAAGAGCAGCAATCTGTTTCTGAAAGAGCTTGATGTTCAGATGCTCACAAAATAGGTGCAGATTTGGTATTTACAGTCTTTTACTGAATTACACTTAAATGGATTACCTAAAAAGCAAGACGTTATAGCACAAGTACATCATTTAAATGATTCATGTGAGCAGATTTTCTTGTGAGATTGTAAAAAGGGCATTTATTTTGGCATGTGAAACCTACTTTATATGAAGTCACACTGTTAGGTACTTCAACCCTGTTGTGGGCAAAATTCTACAAGCATACAGAATATAGCATACCTTTACTGAGGTAAACATGTCATTCACATTAGTGAAAATTATAGTGTTGGTCAACAACGTAAAAGCAATAAATTCCACGTCCACAGTTACGAGTTAAGCTTTCACACCACAACCCAGAGGTCAGAAGAGAGATTTCCCAAGGTTTCTTTAAATATCTGAGATGGGCTTCCTCCGTAGTCATGCAAAGTGCTAAACATTGTCACATGCTAAATGTAGTTAAGCCTAAGCTTCTTTATTGTAAGAGTTTATGCAATATGCCGCTGACTCTATCCATGCACAATGGGAAAACAGGAAGGTTTATTTTTTGCTTATTTTTATACTGTGAGGGCTTCACGTTCAGTCTGCAGTGATATTTTTCTGGTTTCACTGTTTGACAACCACTAACAAAACAGCTACTGTGCAAGATTCCAGAATAATGAAATAAGCACCTTTAAAAAACTGAGATTACCTGTTTTGCTCAATAAGGAGTTTAAGAGTCTGACGATTGGTGATCATCACGTCTGCATCAATGCTGAAGTAGTAATCGCATGAAGGGTCCTTCCGGCACATATCCCTTTGTAACAAAGATGAAGGTGTTATTAGGATTGTATTGAAGTACACATTACACTGCTTGACATGCAGAAGCCCTATTTAAAAAGAAAAACAATCTGATATAAATTAAGCAAAGTTAAAATAATTAACTTGCAAATAAACTGTCACCTTTACACAATACACATACATCTACAGGATCTACAGGACTACAGGATATTCATGAAGGGAAAAACTTTTCCTGCCTCTTGTTTTTAATCACTAATAAAAATGTGTTAATACATAATTCTGACTTTTGCTGAAAATATTGCTGTGCATGGTTGCCAAATTACACCAACAATAAAAAAATCCACCTAAAAGTCAAGATATATACCTACATTCCCCAGTAGGCCCTTAATTTATTACTTTTGTAAGCTAGCATCATTTGTGCTTTGTGTTTTTTATTTAAAAGGACCTGTAGAGAGTGCTGACATGTGACACAGGTTTCTATTAACTTTTGATGACAAGTCAGTTTTGCATTGTAATTTCCTGCTATTTGCACATTTTTGACATCCACTCCAAAATTAAGGCGTGGCTTACATGCCCATGTTCCGTGCTTCTCCTTGACTTAAGTCTTCCTCAGGTCCAACAACCTTAAAACTGTGGAATACATACTTGTTCTCTTCCCAGAATCTATGTATGTGCTTCTCATGGTAAACCTCCTGAGAAACACGGAACAAGAGTGATAATTAACATCCTGAAACCAAAAGGTCAAATGTTTCTCATTGCTTTCTCAGCTAGACACTCACACTGTTATGAACAAAGACATCCAGTTTATCTTTGGGATAATCTAGAGTCAGAAGCCTCTGGAGGAACTCTGGCAGGAATGGGGTTGGCTGCTCAATATATACACCAACAGTCACTCTTGGAAACTCCTGTTTAGATAAAGAGAAAATTTGTGAAACATTAAGGCCAAGCGAGCACTTCATCATGTAATTGAGCTATTGAAGTTTTCACTAGGTGGGCGGTATAACCAAAATTGTATATTACGGTTTGACCCATTTAATTTTTTGGACACGCCATGCATTAAATACTTTACAAATTAAAAGTACTTCATCTTGTTTGACACTTTTCTCTTTATATTCAGAACCTAATGGACAAAAACCAAAAGATAAGGCTATTCATAAGGAAATAAATGATAGGTTTGGCACTGGTGCAAAAACAGTTTCACATTATGTAACAGTACAACTAGTTTTCATTTTTCATAGCTGCTATATGCACATCTGTGACATTTAAACAACTCTATTTTCTTCTTCCACGCTCGCATGAAAACATAACGTAAAGCAGACCTGCTCATTGATAGCTCTGCAAATATACACTACATACCACGGTATAAACACTTGCAAAATCTCTACCAGTTGGCCATAGTTTTCCCAGAGCCGTGAACTCTGCAGGAGGTCTTAGAAAAAGTTGAGGTTTCTTTCCCATGACATTGAGCTTAAAGTTACATGGTCACCCCTACTTTTGTGGTTCTTGACCAGTCTACACTGCTCACTAGATGAAACAGGGCACCATGTAATTTTCCTGTTCCGACCCTGGCTCTGCGATTCTGAGAAACAAGCCAGAGAACTGTAAATTGTTACTGACAGAGGACCAGGGACTAAACAGGAGACACAAGGAACTTTACAGTCTAGAGCAGGACTGTTTCCTTTAAACAAGGCCCTGTTAAGTTCCGCATAAGCAGTGTGAGAATCTGAACCCTTGTCCACTCCTCAACAACCAACCCAAAACCACAATAAATGTGATATGGCCCAGTCACTGCCTCACCCTGACAAACAACAAATGTTAAAAACTGGCTGAACCCATCACTCATCACCCATTTCAAAACAGTTCCTAGCAACAAATCAAACATATATGATAGTGTTTCATCCCTGGTCGTTGTCTGGGGATTGGGATGTAATGTGTGTGTGTGTTTGTGTGTGACCAGAAAGCAAGGGACAACAATGCAAATTCAAATATGTAAGTAATTTTTATTGTGAAAAGTATGTGGGAAATATGTAGAAACGAAATGATAATATTGGTCAAACTGGCATTTCATTCTTTAGCAGGAGAACAAGCACTATGCAAACGATCAAAAAATGTACTAATATAATCTAATACATTAGCTCTAGGACTGGAGTCAGTTACTATTATCAGTTCTTTAAGAACCTTTAAAAGTCCTTCTACACCAAAAACAAGCTCCGCCAAGCTAAACCTGCGGGACTCCTGTGCAGTTTTGCACAACGCAAATAGCACCAAGGGAATGCCTTCATCCCAGTCCCTACCTGTCTCTATACAATATTTATGTAGCGTGGACTTTAGGATTTAAGGGCCCCCTGACATTCAGGGTGATAAGCGTTTGAAATTTGGTAAGTTATGGCAGAAAAGGAATGAAAAACCCTGTGTGGCTTTCATTGGGTGACTCACTTTAAACTGAGACAAATCCACCATGTCATGGTCACAGACAGTACATCCTTGCTCATAGTTCCACACGTTGGGGATGTAGTTGGCCAAATAATTCAAGTATATCTGTAAAAAAAGAATTGTTTGGTCATTTATAATGATGCAACAGTGTTTCTGTAGATAAGTGGGAAAAGCATGGCACTGTATTAATGCCAAAATCATGGATTTAAGTTCCATGAGGTGTGTGCACTGATAAAATGTTGCTTTGCTTAAAAGCATTTGCTGAATGTAAAAAATGTACCTTTTTGGTCACAAAGTATAAAAAGAACCTCTCAAATATGTATTATAGGTGGTAAAACCGATTTATGTGTCAGTAAGGATGGTAATTAAGGACGGAAATGTCTACCCTTTCTCCAGCCCAGTCTATGGTAGTTTTGGTTAGAACTTTAAACCAAAATCAATCCCTGCTGTCAAATTTTCATGAGCTACATTTCACATGAACTGGTGTTATTGCTGGACTGTTAGATTTATATTTACAGCAGAATACACATCAAACATTAAATGAAAGCAGTTGTGTATCTGACATGGAAATTTATTGGGCATTACTCAGGGAGGGAAATGCATCTGATCATATCACTCTATATTTAAACTGTGAAAGAATAGTGTGCTGGCATACAGAGATGTCTGTGTTTATCTTAGATTGGAATACCGAAACAAATTCACTTGTTTTTTACAGGTTGTCTAAAACCCTAAATATTTGTCTTTGGTGGTGGTTGATTTGTGTGATAAAGGTCTAAGCCCAACCCTCAGTGCAGCCCTAGGGACACCAGATGAAATGCTATTTACATTGACAAATATTTGTTTTCTCCCAGGAGCTTTGCAGACTGAACCAACCTTAGTGAGTTTCACATATATATTTGTTACCCAACAGGGACATCAACAGGGGAAGATAAAAAGGAACATTATTTCAGGCCCTTTAAAGGGTGGGTCCTCTATAGTATTGCCTGTCGTATATGCCCTGGAAAGTGGGGACCCACCTATAAAAGTTTTGTTCTAGGTCCCAATTTTGGCAATGACTCATTCAGAGACAGATGACCACATCGGTTAGCTAGCCTAACAAACTGTCCATTGGCTGTACTTGGCTGAGGGTTGGCTGTACTAGCTTTGAGTTTCTGTTCCCTGGAAGAGATGCCTGTATCGTCATGTAATTGTACACAAGCTGTTGGATAAAGATTCTGGCAGAAGAACCTTTTACACTCTTGACATGCTGCTTTTGATTACAGGAAGTCAGAAAATAAAACTAAGTAAGGGATCTTCAATTTAGTCCAGCCTCTCCACAGTTTAGATGGTATCCAGATGCTCTCTGTCTAATTTGTTCTATATTCATTCACATTAGATAGTTGTAAATAATTTAGCATTAAAGCTGACAGCTCAAACACAGACCCTCAGGTCTTGAACTTGAGCTCTGAGGTAAATTGGTTAAATGTTTCAGACACAAAACAAGAAGAGCCCAGTCATTATAAATGAAAATCCGCTAGCTTCTGCTTGTCAGCTACTGCTGTGTATTCACAAGCCTTGTTATGTTTATTGGTCCTTCTGTCAGTGTTTATAAGAACATCTGTATTCCCCAGGGTCTGATAAGGATCTCACTAAAGATTTCCAAGGACTGACAAGGCATTGTCTAAGTCGTAAACCATAAGGGTGAGCTCTGGATAGATAATTATTTATTAGAAACAATGCAGATGGTTGAGAATTAGGAGACATGATTAAGACATGATTCAACACAGCACTGGGTTTAATCTTTTTACAGAAGTGCAGAGGGAAAAAAAACATTCACTCAGTGTGTTGAGATTATACTATCACCCAGACATGGAGCACATGTAAAACTTTCAAACACAACAGCTGGACAGTGGAAATTGGGCAGTGACTCTAATATTGTTGCCAGAGGACTGTCTAGTATTTAATTGATTACTGTACTCTGACAGATTCTGAAGATTTGCAGGTTTTTCATGATATCTGTGACTTTTTATTTTCTTGTGTTGACATTCCCAGAACTGAAAGTTAGGAGGGGTCATATTGAAAGGCTTGTACCACATACAACTAAAAGCCATTAAACAGTCATTAAACATTTGTTACTCAATAGTGCCAGACAGAAGTAGTTGCTATTGGATGTGTAGGGATATTTGATTACACTTGGATTGCACTGGGTGTTTGAGACTTTTTTGGACAGTGATCTCAATTTTGAGAAGCAGATTTATTCAGTGTCCTGTTTTTATCATTTAAGATTAATAGCGAAGGTGAAACCATATTCTTCATGCATGATCTGAAAAAGTCATTCATGCTTTTGTTTTTACTAAATTAGATTACTGTAACTTGCTATATGCTGGTATTATTAAATTATTGCTTAACCACTGCTGCAAGGCTTTTTACAGGTCCTTGTAAGTGAGACCATATTACTGCTGTTTTGAGATCTTTACAAAGGCTGGCAATCCATTACAGAATCCATGTTAAAATATTGGTTTTTGTTTATTAATCACTGCATAGTATTGCTCCACTATATTTGGTAGAACTGATTACGAAATGAGTCAAAATGGTCTGTAAAGTAAGCTGACCAGCTGGCATTAACAATTCAAACTAAATGGAGAAGTTGAGATCAAACTTTGGATAAAAGCATCTGCCAAATGAATAAATGTAAATAAAATCAACATTTAACAGACACTTGTCAGTGTAGATATGTCACAGTTTTTGTGTTGGCTGTAAATTTAAATGCAGAAAATACTGGCAACATTTAGGAATATGCCAACTTAAAAATATCCTCAAAGCTAACAGACTGGACTAGAATAGACATAGCTGATGATTTCATGTGGTGTTTAATAAAGAAATCCCATTAATATACGTCTTTCCATATCTAAAGAAAAAAGACATTTACCTTGGTGTTTACACTGCCGTGGATGACTGTTGGCATACTGTTGTAGACAGTGTTTCTTACTCGTACTCGCTCTGTCCCAAACTTCAGAAGAACTTCATCTAAATGCAAAGAGAAATGACAACTAAATTAGATTGTGAATTAGATTGGCTGTTTTTTCTTCATTATTTGGTCCAAATAATGAAGAAAAGAGGATCAAAATCCTCTTTTTCTAATAACAGAAATTAATATGTTGGTACAATTATATTTTTGTCCAAACTAATTGTAAACATTTAAGTATACAACTTAAGAAGAAAATCTTCAACTACGCAATGTGTCAAAATTGTTTACTAGTAAATTTGACAATTTTTTACATCAAGTTGGACTGACTCACCCACTGCTCCATTTAAATTTTGGAAAATGTCACACTTGTGATCCAAGGTCATATTAAGCCTTTCCTAAAAAAAGAGAACATGCCAGTGTTTATGTAAAAAGTTACCATATGACAAGTTACCTTGTCCTGTGTAATGGTTAGCTTTTTAATACAAATTAGTTAGATTTTGTGTGGTATGACAAATATACAAGCATTTTTTAAGGACGTCATCAAGGTACAGGCATGCTTTTATGTTCTCCCGGAGTGGGAACAAAATTTGTTCACTTACCCTTTGAAGTGGGTCCACGTAGATCTTTGTGTAGAACAATTGATCATCATCGTTGTCATGAAGGTCCCATTGGTTTACAATCTTGTTTATATATGGAGCATACCCAATAAAGCCTGTGAAAGACATTACAATGGCTTTTTACAGAATGTGTGCCCATAAATTAAAGTATAGGATGTAAAAAGGTGTATGAAGGGCTGACATTGAGACGCCCTGATACTACGGTTCCAATTTTGATTTTGTCTGCTCTAAAAGCTTCGATCTTAGTCCCGATTATGGAGCTTACACACAGTTAAAAACTGTGGGGTTTGGCTCTCACACTGGCCTCTGTTCTGTTTTAGAATGTCTTTGTTCTTTCATTATCATGAACTGTGCTATGCTTCTGCACTTGACAATTATACTGTTATCATTTTAAAGGCTTTCATATCTTGATCCAAAAACCATGCATTTTAAACAAATCTCATTGATGCCGTCAATGGCTGTAGCTGGATTTACAGAGGTTCTGACAAGCGGTACAATATCTTATACAATTTTGCTAAAAATGTAAACCCCTAGATCTTTCAATGATGTTTAAATGCACTGAAAGCTGAAAGAAACTGAACAATGCAAGTATGATTTACACTACCAATCAAAAGTTTGGACACACCTTCTCATTGTTACGAGGGGCAATACAACATAGAATCCAATCAAAAAGTATTTAATAAATATAATCCACAGGACAGATAAGCCAGGCGTGGCCAGGCGTGGCCAGGCGTGGCCAGGCGTGGCCAGGCGTGGCCAGGCGTGGCCAGGCGTGGCCAGGCGTGGCCAGGCGTGGCCAGGCGTGGCCACACAGAGAACCAACATAACGTTAATAATGGACAAACAAGACTAGACAGGAACCAACTTATAAAGAAAACAAATCAAAGACTAATTACACACAGGTGAGACTAATGACGCTTACCAGGAACAGGAAGTCCAAATATGGGCATACATGGAACAAACCAAAACAGATAGTCTGACAAGGGTGTAACACTCATTTAATGGTTTTTCTTTATTTTCATGACTATTTACATTGTATATTCTCACTGAAGGCATCAAAACTATGAATTAACACATATGGAATTATATAGTAAACAAAAAAGTGTGAAATAACTCTAGATATGTTTCATATTTTAGATTCCTCAAAGTAGCCACCCTTTGTTTTGTTGACAGCGCTGCAAACCCTTGGCCTTCTCTCAATGAGCTTCATGATGTAGTCACCTGAAATGGTTTTCACCCTTGTCAGGGTTTATTTGTGGAATTTCTTGCCTTCTTAATGGGGTTGGTACCATCAGTTGTGTTGTGCAGTCAGGTTGGTAAAGTCAGGTAGGTACACAGCTGACAGCCCTATTTGACAACTGCTAGAATTCAAATTATGGCAAGAACCAATCAGCTTAGTAAAGAGAAAGGACAGTCCATTGTTACTTTAAGAACCTGAAGGTCAGTCCGGAAAATTGCAAAAACTTTAAATGTTTGGGGACACAAAGTTTTTGCAATTTTCCAGACTGACTGACCTTCAGTTCTGATGATGGACTATCGTTGTGCAGTTGCAAAAACCATCAAGCGCTACGACGAAACTAGCTCACATGAGGACCGCCCCAGGAAAGGAAGACCAAGAGTCACCTCTGCTGCTGAGGATAAGTTCATCCGAGTAACCAGCCTCAGAAATCGCAAGTTATCAGCACCGCAGATTAGAGCCCAGATGCATGCCACACAGAGTTCTAGTAGCAGACACACCTCCACATCAACTGTTCAGAGGAGACTGCTCGAATCAGGCCTTTAGTCTGATAGGCTTTAGTCTGATGAATAGTCTGATGGTCAGACCTTTGGTCTGATGAGTCCAAATTTGAGATCTTTGGTTCCACCCGCCCTGTCTGTGCAATGCACAAAACGTGAACGGATGGTCTCTACATGCATGGTTCCCACTGTGAAGCATGGAGGGGGAGGTGCGATGGTGTGGGGGTGCTTTGCTGGTGACACTGTTGGGAATTTTATTCAAAATTGAAGGCACACTGAACCAGCATGGCTACCACAGCATCCTGCAGCGACATGCCATCCCATCCGGTTTGTGTTTAGTTGGACCATCATTTATTTTTCAACAGGACAATGACCCCAAACACATCTCCAGGCTGTGCAAGGGCTATCTGACCAAGAAGGAGAGTGATGGAGTGCTGCGCCAGATGACCTGGCCTCCACAGTTACCTGTCCCAAACCCAATCAAGATGGTTTGGGATGAGATGGACCGCAGAGGGAAAGCAAAAGGGCCAACAAGTGCTCAGCATCTCTGGGAACTCCTTCAAGACTGTTGGAAAACCATTTCAGGTGACTACCTCATGAACCTTATCGAGAGAATGCCAAAGTGTGCAAAGCAGTCATCAAAGCAAAGGGTGGCTATTTTGAAGAATCTAAAATATAAAACATGTTTTGAGTTATTTCACACTTTTTTGTTTACTACATAATTCCATATGTGTTCATTTATAGTTTTGATATCTTCAGTGAGAATCAATGTAAATAGTCATGAAAATAAAGAAAAACCATTAAATGAGAAGGTGTGTCCAAACTTTTGACTGGTAGTGTATGTCAGTTCATTTGGTAAATTAGTTAATCATCTTAGTGTAAAATAGATAAACTCAGATGTGGTGGCATGACTTTTTTTTATTACAGTGCAATAAAGAGAAACCCTTGACATAATTTCCAGGTTTGAATGCTGAATCCAGATGTGAGGGATTATGACATGTGGTTTTAATTTAGAATCCAGAACATTTTCCCCACTGAAAGAAACATTGCTACCTTTAATAACCTTGGATTTGTGCAATGTGAGGACAAAATCAAGAGGAAACAAGTTGTGTTACACATGTACACACAGAAGAGAAATTTATAAGAATTAATTACACCTGCAGATAGCTTAAAACCAGCACAAAATAGCACAAAATCTATTTTTTTCTATCTATATAATAATATTTAACAAGCCATATTTGCATAGGTGAAAGACATATTTAAACTTACAAAAACTTACAAAAAAAAGTTTAAATTTAAATACAACGCAATGAAATTTTCAATGCTATATTTGGTAGCTGGTAAAACGTTTGGTAGGTAGTAAAGATTTTGGTAGGTAGTGAATCCTTTACATTTATGCATTTGGCAGACGCTTTTTTCCAAAGTGATTTACTGTGCAGTGCTTTCAAGCTATACATGTTGAATCATGTTGAAATACAGTGCAATGCAGTGCTCCAAACTGGCATAACTGCACCTCGCACAAACTAGTGAACACAACATTCCTGGTCCAACTGATATATACAGCAACATACTGGGCAGCCTAAGGGATAAAACCAACCTTCAATTTAGAATTTGGATAAATTCAAACAGGAAGTCCAACACAAATAAACTTGTCCTGGTAATGACACAGACTCAATGCTGTGACAGGACAATACACAAAACAAGTGACCACAACAGTCAAAGCAGTAATTCACCAGTTTAAAATAGCCTGGATCAGGACTACAGTGTTAAGACGAGCAATGACCACAGGGTTTGCGTGTAATACGACTGTCCTTCAACTGAGAGTTGAAGGATGGACAGACACACACATACACTTACAGATGCATATGAATGCACCATTCACCTGGACTCTTGCATGAATAGAGCACTATGCCTAGTGGCCCTCAGAAAATTCCACAGGGTGACTGGCCGCTGCTTGGCGATTTATGAAGAAAACACTTTTTCTGTTGGATTCTACTGATAATGAAATTTGACTGTTTTTCTATGCTCTTCATAATCACTCAGTTTGCATTGTTCTAAATCCTACAAAACCAAACAAACACACACAGTAGTGTTTATGGTAAACTGTTATAATAATATGGCTTAAATTATTGTTGATCATGACTTTCTCTGCAAAAACAGTAGGTTCTAAACGTGTATTTATAACACGGAATGTTTATGCTTTGACACATTAGGAGTCAAATCTTTGCTGTGATAAACAATGGGAAAATTAGGGTGTATTCACAACAGGAAAGTTCGCTAGTTCACTTGCTTTGGTCCGGACCAAATACAATGTTTTTTTTTTTTTATGTTTATATTCACACTTTCAACGAACCGTACCAGAGTTCGGTCGGAACCGAACCGAGACCACCTCTTCAGCTGGGTCTTGGTTTGGTTGTTTGGTGCTAACCAGAGTGCGATTGCTGTATTTACACCTGCCCAAAAGATCCACATCAAAGGGGGAAACGAACTTGAGTTCGTTTCAGTCGAACTAAACAAGACAGGTGTAAATACACCCTTACTCACAATGAGCAAATTAGTTCTTATTTTCACATTCTCTATTAAACCTTAAAAATGTTGTATGATTTGTTGGAATCGGACAAAACTTGATTAAAACAAAAAGCTTTAGGAAGGTACACCTCTCAGAAAAAAATACACATAAAAATAATTTTTGATATTTAACTGCTATTTGGAACATTTGGAAAGCTAGACACGGGCTTAATGACAAATTGTTGTAAAACCTTTACACCAAAAATTATATTTTTTACCTGTTTTGCCTGTGGATGATAATTTACCCATGCTCATTCATGTTCATGACTTATTTTTCCAGCATGGGTCACAAAAAGCAATTTCACTAATTATTAACTAAATAATTTTGTGCAGAAGTGATTCGTGAAAACATTTGCATTCACATGCTTACATAGTTTCTTTCCAAACTAAATCATGGAATTTTCATTGTTGTTCAATTAATTGTTTAAATTGTGTGAAAAGCATAAATCCATCTACTTAATGAAACTTTGTAACAACTTCATAAAAACAGATCATTCTATGTCACTAAGCAAACATGGTATTTCCCATAACTCCCGACTGAGTGTGCATGCTTGTTACGTACCTCCAGAGTTAAGAAAACGTTTCCCACTTCGGACAGAGGGGTACTTTTCTGCAAGTCTTGTATCTGGCCAAATTATACCTTCAGCAGCAAACACCACCTTATGATTGGACTGTTGGAACTTTCTTAGAATCTCCTGAGGTCCTCCAGCAAAGATGAGGTCATAACTGATGAAAGAAAAAAATTCTGTTATCTTGTTTACTACACATGCCATATCCTTAACTGATCAGCATTTACCCGATTTTTTTCACATAAGATATAAAATAATTGTACAAACAATACTTGCTAATCCACCATTAGTTTATTTAATCAGCTGTGTTTATTTTCACTGAACTGTTGGAATGGCGTGGAGGGCATTTCACAAACATTTAGGATTTGCATTACAGACACTATTAGTAAAGGGAATAACTACAAAAATGTCATCATAGGAAGTGAACTGCAGGGGAACAGCCAAGATTTCTTCTTGTCTGTGCACACAAATCAATTTCCTTTTTTTCCACCACGACTCAGAATTCATCTTTGGAATATGAGACACAGCTTCAATGTGGCAAAATGGCCTCAACTGTACATGTGAACACATTATTACTTAGAAATAATGAATATAATAATTTACAGTATATAAAAAAGGACAAAGAAATCTCTGATTTGAGCATTTTAGCTGCGTGGGAGTTACCTAAATGTTTGCTTTATACAAAAGTCTAGCTGTTCTCTGAAATATAGCCCTCAATGCTGTTATTTTGAACTCCTCTGAACTTTGAGGTGTTTAGGTGACCTAGAAATATCTCTAATTCCACATATGGGTGTGTGTAAAAATAGCTGCTTAAAGGTTCAGAGAGTTCTGTAATAACAGCTTGATTTAATTTGAGGTGTTTTATATATAGGGGTTTTATATAAATGCCCCCTTGATAAGCAATACTGCATTGCATGCGGCAGGTAAGCATGAAGTTAACTTCAAACAGTGAGCCCTTTCTGCTCTGTGATCACAGTAATCGCTCATTTCAATAGAACGCACCCAGACCTGCACGGCGTGGCAAAGAACTTTTGCCACACTTTCATTATAAAATGGCATGCCATAATTTCCCATGAATGATGATGGTAAATAACAAGCCATTTATTACGGCTGATTATTATAAAACGAGCAAAACGCCACCATTTTAGCAAGAGCTTGGTTTTAAAAGTAGCCCTACAAAATTGCTGAACAAATGCCCATCTCTCACACAGTCTTGCTGTTTTCCATTAAGCTGCCAATGGTAGTGCACAGTATCTCTCACTAAGGCGATTAAAAATGGATATGCATTTACACTAATGCCACATTTGTTACAGTCAATTGAAAAGCTACTACATATATTTTGGCAATTTTGCTGGATCTGTTTTTAAGCATAATTTCTATTTTATTATGGTTAATAAATAAAAAGCATTTTTACTAATTATGCATTTGCCTCAAATTAGAATATATTTTTGGAACAGTTGGTCTCTACATAGATAAAAAAGAATAGCCTATTATAGTAGTTTCTAATACTGGACTAGTGGACCAGTATTGTTTGTTTGTAGTGTTTCTGATACACGTACTTTCACACTTGTCATTAATGTTTTTTTAATTCTGAATTTGTTAACCAGGTTTTTAACTCTGAATTAACTTAATTTTGGGTTTTCTATTTAAGATGATGCCAAATGTACCTGTCCACAGAAAGAACCACCAGGTCCTCTTGGTCAGCCAGAGATGCTATGGCCTCCTTCAGCAAACGAACCTTCTGACCACCTCCAATGGAATTACCCATGTCTCCTCCCTTCCATATATCTCCCATTCCCAGCACCTGTGTTAGCAATTAGCATTGTTAGCTATCAGGTTCAGACAACATTCAACTACCACACCAGCATCTGTTGAAAAGCAATGATTGAGCTAAAGGTCATATCAGGTCCTATGCATGCTCAACAATTTAATACATGCTAGCATGGGGGGGGTTAAATAAATCCACAACCTGGCATTGTGTGATTGTTTAAGGATTTCAGGGTGATTTTCAGGCTCTGTATTACCCCAATGGTGATTGTTTGTAATAATGAGGAAACAATTGTCATTAAATATTGATAATATTGCTTGAGACAACAGTTCCTTGTAAAGTTCTGTGATAATTACACAAAACTGTTTGTCATAAAATGTTGCGATGACCAATTAAATGTAATGTTATGTATAACAAAATGATATAAATGTACCTTCACAGTGTAGTTAAAGTACTTTGCCGACTGCATAAATCGCAGGAAGCCATCTGTCTCTTGTGTGGCAACAGTAAGTACAAGCAGTCTTTCTGTTGACATAAGAACATAAAAAGTAAACAAATATTAGGAAATGTCGAGCATGACATATTCCTCAAGTAAGGTAACGTGACAATTTTACAACTGTGGTAAGCTGAGGTTTAGAAAGCTTGTTCAAATGGGTTCAAATTGTTTTCAAGAAATGTTCGCTAAGGATCCTCTTTACCAAAATATATATGTTATTCTTTGCCTAGAGTATGAAGTAGTAGGTATCTAGTTACCCCAAACCAAGCTACAACCAAACCTCAAACCTATGTCAACACTCGTAAGTTCATCACCCCCTCTTGTGAGGATAAACACATAGTAATAGTATTTTACCAAAATGCTGTTTATAAGTGTTGTATACGCTGATGGTAACCGTGGTGCTGATGGTTACTTAGCAGAGAAAAGTTTAAGTTTCTCAGAGCCTCCAGTGGGGTGGTGAGTGAAAATAGTTCTAGGCTGGGTGTGAAGGATTGGGTAAATTCAATCTTCCGTCATCTCTGGTGTTTGAAAAACAGCCCCAGAGAAAACTTAAGCAAACTTGTAAGAAGAAAACAGGATAAGTGTCTGCCGTATGTAAAAAAGGTACACACTTCACATGTAAATGTTTTCTTTACAGAAGCAACAGTCTGGGTGGGTCTTAAAATACTACTGTCAAAAAAATCAAGTTAAACAGGAAGTCACAATAGGTCACTGTCCTCCGCCTCCTTATTTTCAGAAAGGAACAAATTATTTCATTTTCAGCTTTAAAGCAAGGAATTATGGCAGGAGCAGACAGATTTCTGGGCTCATGTATTGGCTCAACGTTGGTCTTTAAAAAACTTGAAAGTGAATGATCTCTGTATGTTTTAAGCCAGACATGGAAATATATTGCTACCATATGTATATTTTATAAAAGTGTATTCTAAAAGTTTAAACCAAAAGATTTTCAAGCTTTGAAGATTAATATACAAAGTTCTCCTGATCCTACAAAGTAATTTTTTATTGTCACTCTGGCCTTATTTTTTGTAAAGCTGGTTTGCAATAATATATATAGTAAAATCATAAATAAATTCTGATGTTCACAGAATAGTAATAGTAAATAATCTCACATGCATTTCAACAGGGGTTTAGAAAAATGCCAACAACATATCAAACTGTTCTCTTTTCCCCTCATATTTCCCCTCATATATAAGTCAAACGTCCAAGATCTCAATATAAACTCAAATCCTTTTAAATCAAATATTAAAATTTGAATTTAAGAAATAATAAACATTTACCAGAACAATAGTCTTCACATGAATTGTACAGTGTAGCTCTATAATTTTACTGTATTTCAGCATCCTGAGGGAAACACCTGAGACAAAATTGATAAAACACAACCAAGCTCTTATTTTTTTTCTCCAAGATATGATAATCTATGTAGTAAGTCACACACAAATCAATGAGTGTGTGTGATCAATGTTGTCCTGTTTAACCAAGATGAACAATGCTACATCTTGATGAGAAGTGATATACAAATGTCACAAATTTCAGATTGTGACAATTTATTGATCCTCTTGCATGCAAGGCTCAATTAATCCAAAATGAATTGCATCACTGGGACTGGTGTTTCTTCAGTACGTATTCATCTGTTTTCAATCCATTAACTGTTTATTTTCATTATAAATTCTGTGAACCACTGCAGGCCTTTTTTTCTAAACCTGCCCTAATTCTGCTTTTACACAGTTGACAGTAATTCACATCTATTAATAATTAATTTGATATCCATCTGGCTGTGTATCCCTGCTACAGTACTGGAAGGTCCCACCAAAAAGAAGATAAGAGGTTTTTGCTCCTTGCTATTTTCCAGCATAAGACCCAAGGCAGCAGGCATCTTAAAACATTTACATAATAGATAAGGGGTGTAATTGTGGAGGGGGGATACATTCTCTGTGAGCTTTCCCTAAGGCCAGCAAATAAACACCAAGGGCTTTGACCCACGAGTAACCCATAAGAAATCCCCTAAGACAACAGCAAAAACAAATGGTCACAGCAGCCAGCTACGTTTACAGTAGCCACCTTTTTCCTTTAAGCCATGAGAGAGATTGGGGGCTGGATCACAAGTCCAACCCAGCAAATTTAGACTCGGTTGCCATGGCTACAAAATAAACAGGCACCAGATTGTGATGATGCATGACTGCTGCCAAATGCACAATTTGTGAAAATGACCAGGTGATCTACACATTCCACACCGCTCAAATACAAGATTGAAGTAAGCTACCTCCCAAGCCCCATGCAGCTGATGTTATCATCTAAAACCAGGTGCAACTAATTTTGTTAGTGTGCTTTATGCTAGGGTGTTCTGGGGTATTGCTAGAGTCTCTGGGTAAAGGTCCATAAAGAGTCAAACCCCAAGTCTTTATGACATTTTAGTCTCTAGCTTCCTTTTAGCCTTGAATTCCAGATTGTCTGGTCTGTTTAAATGCAGGTAGGGAAAAATCACTTGGTTTACAGTATAATGAGTGATGTGCCTTTGTTTAGCATCTCTTTTATCTCTACATGTACACCATATGGAGAAAATCTTCTTCACAGGAGCGGAACAATAATTAGTGACTATAAAGGACCTCCTAAAGTATCCTCTCAAACCAAGCAAGCACACAGCATGCAATCGCTTTAATAATCTGTGATTAAAAAAATCCCTTTATAAGCTGTGCTAGATGTTTCTTCCATTATTCAAGTAGCCTACTGTACATAAAGCAGAAAGAATTTTTAAAAACAGAGGAGTCATATAATATTACACATTATTATGGGAGTGCTCACCCTGTAGGGCAGTAATGCGTGTTAATGGAGAGCACAGACAGTCCATAATGTACTGCAAGCAGACAGTGCAGACAGCGAGGTCACTGTCCAATATTCAGAGGAATTTTATTGAAGCTTAACTCTTGTACGGTGCTCATGTTTTTGTTACTTAGGAAATGTTCACCATAACTGCCCCCATTAGGCAACAACTGTCCTATTTCTTTCAGCCTACACAACAAATGAGGGGCGGAGTTTTATATTTCTTGCTGTGTGTTGTATATTTCTTGCACGCATCTGACACTAGATATATGTATACCATGTCTTGTTGACCAACTTTCGACCACACACATTGCAGCGCTTCTTTTTGTTGCTACTTGTCAACCTAGAATGTTATAGCTTGTACTCATACTAAGCACTCTGAACCACACTCAAGCACATTTGACCCCAAAAGTCTGGTTCACCTGACCAGTGTGATCGATCTAAACAGTGCTTGGGCAAGGTTTGTTTAACCATGCTCTGTTCCACGTGAAGAGGTGTGCCAGAGCAGGGTTCCATTGGATCTGGGCACGGTTTACTTGTAGTGTGATCGCTAAAAGCACAGAACAGCTACTCATCATTACAACAAACACCTTCTATTACTATTTAAATAGTCCTTTTTTTAAACATAAATTGATAAATAATCTATTAGGCCGTGTATTAGCAAAAGTGCTTTTATTCAAAACAAAAAATTACATTGTTAAAGTTCAAAAAGCAGCACGCTTATGTCATTAAGTACAAGTGGGAAGGGGGGACATTTGCACTTGGTTACAAGACAACCGTGCCTAGTGTGAGTACACTCTAAAATCTTCCTCCCTTTATATTTTTTACTCTCAAACACACGCACACACAAATACATACACTAATAGCAGTTCCAAGTATATGGAAAACAAAAACAAGTTACACAGCCCCTTGAACTCCAACACTTTTATTACCCTCAGGTTCACTGCAACAATCACCTAATTCCTTTTAGTAAACTTTAAAATCGGGTCCCACAGACCCAAACACCACATAAGAGTTAAGCAAAAAAGTGTAGAAAAATTGCCATGGACCTTTAGAAGATTTTTTTAAGCAGTACATAGTTTGGACCAACCTGAGCTGACAGTGTTTGACAGCTCAGTGCTGTTTCAAGGAATGCTGTTTTAGACAGTGTTCTTGTGTAAACAGTCCAAGAACATCTGTGTAAACTTTTACACTGCATTGGAAGCGCACCACAATATACTCAAAGAACTTTAAGATCTATGTAGGAGAGACAAGGTCTATAGTTCCAGGAAATACCAAAAGATTGCTTAAAGTTTTTTTCTGAACTATATTGCTAGGAAATTAGAGAACACAATCTGTTTTCTCTGTGGCCCTCTGAGCTTATCTTCTAAGCAATGGCTGTGGCCCTGGAGAGTGAATGTTTAAAAAAGCTCTCAGCCTACAATAACATGGACTTCTTACACTTTTTTGTCTGGTCTCTATTGGGCCAACATACATCAGGTGAGTGAATCAAATGGTGTAAAGGTCCTTCTTACTGTAAAGGCCTATTTCCGCCAAGTGAATGTGTCACAAATTACTGAAATCAGAACTATTTGTGAGTGCACATTTTTATCAATCGATATTTGCTGCTGTAAAAAAAAAAAGCTGGGCTGCTGGTACAATAGTTGGGTTGGTTCTTATTCTACTACTGTAGAACTGATCCAGGCACTAACGAATTATTCAGATCACATTCTTTTCAAATCACTATTTACCCTCGGGGGAAATGTTTAACTCCAGATTGCTACAGGGGGCTGCTACTACAATGATTACACTATAATGGGTTTGAAAGGTGTCTGCTAAATGGTTCCTAACTAGTTAACCAAAGAGTTATCAGCTGATCAGTTGTAGTAATCCTGCCATCTTTACTGCCCTAACCAGGCAGAACCTGACAAGTCTCCAGTAGCAATAATTTAAATTAGTTGAATTTGAATTACTGTTTAATAACGCTTTAGGTAATTGACTTTAACTAGATTATCAATAGATTACCTATTTTTAAAAACAAATTGGGCACAATCAGCTAGAAAAAAAACAATTTCTTACAGGACCGATGTTACTGCATACATTTCTGAGAAACACACTATTCAGTCACATAACTGACCTAATTAAACGATCTGATCCCTCAAGAGCCAGACTACACCACAGCACCCATTCTTTCATAATGTAAGTATGCCACCGGTAACACAGGTAGCTGACTGCATTGTACACACTAAATGATATAATATGACACATTACTTGTATATAAACACAAACAAGCAGTAGTTTAAATGTGTGTACCTGTAGCTCAACTTGTAGAGCATTGTGTTAGCAATGCAAAGGTTGTGGGTTCGATTCCCAGGGAACACAAGTACTGATCAAGTACTGATCAAATGTATACCTTGAATACACTGTAAGTCACCTTGAATACACTGTAAGTCGCTTTGAATAAAAGTGTCTGCCAAATGAATAAATGCAAAACACTTTCTAAATCTTCTTACCCATAGCCATGTGGCTGCAAAGTGTGGTTTTAGTTAGGGGTGAAAAATCTAATTTGAAGGCTGATTGGCAGAGTCGATGCCTACAGGTACGAAGCCCTGCCCACTAAGAGATCACCTGCAAGTGTCTTGTTAATAAGAGGCATCCCCGCATGCCTGTTGAATTTCCTCCACATTCGCATAACTTGCCTGTGAATGTGGTTAAAAATGAGAGAAATACAGCTAATTCCTCTCAGCTCTCTCCACCTCAGCGTGAGATCAGGGAGAAAGGGCAGGCTCACAGGAGGTTCGCAGCCATGACCAGCCAAGAATCGCTCATCCTTCAGTAGGGGAGAGAGAAATCTTTCTGCAAACCACACAAGACAAGGCTCTGTTGAACCTCAGCACTGGCGAGATCCGATCCGCAAGGTGTCCATCCAGGCTCACCCAGGCAGATGGCCAGCAGAGAGCGAAGCTTCTTGAGCAAGAAGCCCAAGCAATGTGTGAATTTTGCAGTTGAGTCCATTGGTGTTTTAACACAAGAACAGCAGACAAATGGCTCCTAAAGACAAAAATACTAATGTCAGACTCTACAGGTGCCCTTCTATAATAGAAGTGCATCAAGTACTGCTATGGGTCAATTAGATTGGTGTGATTTGACATGAGATTCACTTGTCATAATGAATGCATTACCATAGCTTCAAACCAGACGCAGTGTTGAGTTCCCTTGAAAGGAGAGAGGGAGAAACGTTCTCTCTTAGGGCCTGGAAATTTCTTTGATTGTTTAAACATATGTCCATGTTCATAACCCAAGAATCATGTACACTAGAGTTGCATCCCTTCAATGCAGCTGTAATTGCCTCCAGAATGGAACATTGTATGACAACATCAGCATCTGTTTAAATATAAATTTGCCCACAACAGTTAGTTGGAGCTTGAACTTAGCAGTAAAACATTTTTTCCCTAGCTGGAAAAACAATTCCAATCATGAAGAACAGAGAACAAATGAGAGTCGTTTACCGGACGTCACCAAAATCACACCTATGGTGAATTAATGCTCACAATTACACAACTAAAGAGTTGAGCTGAGCGTTGCCATAGAGATGGAATGTTTTATTGGCAGAACAATTAGACAAGCTGAAAAAAGACCCACTTCTGTTTGATTGTGGAAAGACTCATAAACTTGAGTTCTAAGACCACACACAGCTTCATTACAAATGGCTACACAGCATTTCCCATAATCCCCTTATAGGGCCAAGACACGTATTACTGTTACTATTGCTTATGCTTAAGATGAGGGATCCCTAACCCTGATGTGTTAAATTTTGCTCCATATCTCAGACACAGACTTGAATGGTATGTGAAATCATATAGCTTGTAAAATGCATGCTGTCACTACCAATGGACATTTTTAACATTTTGGCTAGAAAACCACCACCTAGCAATTACTCATGCTGCCCTACAAACAACACACAGAACACCACTAAAACCATAGCAACACCCCATCAACCACCCCAACACTCCAAATATCTTGGCTCTCAGTTTTGAAGGAGTAAACAACAATTACGATTTTAATAGAAAATGTATACATACACTGTAATTTGTTATGCTAATAGACAATTGGAAATGTAACAATAAACAAAAATAACTAAAAATGACTAAAAATATTGCTATAAAAGACTTATGCTTCATCTGGAAGGTATAACAGACTGTAATGATGTGTTTTACTGTCACAGTAACTTCATCAGGTGCTATTGAAGGCTGACATGTTTAGTATGTTCTTTATGTGCTGTCTAAATGAACAGATGTGCAGATGTCGCCCATGTCTCATATTCAACATCAAATAAAATCTACAGGCACATAATGGATAGATTTGGGCAAACCTGAACAGTGAAATAAAAAAGAGGGACTGAGAGCAGAAGTTTAGACTAAATGTTACCACTTTGTTCCTGTTTATGTGTTTTTTGGCTCAGCCAGTTTGCAACTCACCAAGTGATTATTGTGCTACAGACAATCATTTAATGGTTTGACAAACACAGCTGTGCTTCAGCAGAACTGTTTATATAAACCAGACCTCTTTAATCAAGCATGTGGTTGACTGACACCATGTTGCCCAAGCCCAATTGCGGACTAGTCCTGCCAGCTCCAGCCATGAGCACTACAGACCAGCATATATGTTCTCTTATATAAATGTATGATGTCCTTTGACTCGTAAATCTTACGCTGCAGCCTATAGGGGAAAATTTCATCATAACCGGGATAGTGAAGTCTGACCGTGGGTGAATGTTGAGGGGAAACAATGTTTCTCCTACAGGCATTCCAGGACAGATGACATCAGGAGTTACATACGGAATGTTCTGACTCAAAACGCTGCACAGTTCAGACACACAGTCTGATGGATGAGTTTACAGGCTGTGGTGATGTCATGCCACAAGAGCCAGAGGTTTCCTCGCTCTCTCTCTCTCTCTCTCTCTCTCTCTCACTCACTCACTCGAATCCTGTCTCTCCTGTTTCTACATCTTCTCCTGTGCTTGCTTGCATCATTCAGATTCCAGTAACTGTTAATGACTACAGCCTAATGACTGTGTGCAAACATACAAAATACCTCAAATTAACTTTGCAATTAAAAAAACCCAGTTAGATTTTAATCTTCTGGACATTTTAAATTTGGAAACTTACTGTCAGACTTGTTGGTATGTGGTAATGGTTTAAAGTTAACATGAAATCAAATTTGACCTTATTTACTTAATGCACATTGCTGTTCATAGCCGTCCTATTCCAATTAAAAATAACTGTTTTTCTCTGTTGAATATTGCCATTAAGAAATATATCAAGCTGTGTTTTGCATTTTGTTATTTCAAATATTACATGATAAGTATAAACACAAGAGATGTGTGCCCTTTTACTAAATAAATAACACAAGATCTGTATATATAAAATAGGACCAAAGGCATGTAATCTATTATGGGACTGGTTAACTAGACAGAGGAGTATAAACAGAAGAAAATAAACATCTAACCTATGAGGAGTCACAGCTGTGGTGACAACTTAAAAAAATAGCTCATCTAATGAGTAATCTAGCACAACGGACATAGGACCATTGAAAATGTGTTTGGTAAATGAAAGATACGTTTTCGCTTGAACTGCACCTTGAATGCCCAAGTCATCTGGAAAGTTTATGATTAGATTAACAATTATGTAAATTGTTGTCAGCACATTTTTATGCTAGCAAATAAGCAAAGGGAAAATAACAAAACCCCTGGTCTCTATTTGTAAAATGAAATAATACAATGATAAGGCTCATTGCCTCACATTACTAAAACTCATTACACATCCTTCAAATGTAAAATAGGACTTACTCCATAAAACTAGTTCTTTATTTGTTATATACTAAACTGTAAACTAAACTCTACTTTACTGTATAGAACAGATATACTAATTCACACAAAATTCACATTTTTTTACTCTACATTTTGTATGAAGTCATAGTTGTGTAAAATACTAATAAATTATTTTGTGGTTTTGGCAGGGGAAATATCCTTTTAAAAAAAAATTTATAGATTTTAATGGCGATATGTGCATTTTTCCTTAGTTTTGGTCCAAACATAATTATCATG
Source organism: Ambastaia sidthimunki (assembly GCA_036877625.1). NCBI lineage: Eukaryota > Metazoa > Chordata > Actinopteri > Cypriniformes > Botiidae > Ambastaia > Ambastaia sidthimunki. The sequence goes on along the minus strand of JAZGTK010002446.1, from coordinate 6,483 downwards.
TCTTACCAAACAGCTCACTGTCCAAACAGTATTTACAGAGCATACAAGAGCCACTTTAGATTGCTTCACTGTTTTCTTTGCTTCACTAGGATTCAGGGTACACTGTATTGTTTAGAACATGCCTGTCATTTTTGCAAGCAATGAATTGCATTCATAAGCACCCACCACTTTGTTCTACAACTGGGCTGATGGATGGGTTCAGTTAGCTGCCTTGTATGTAGAATGTAAATGTTGCTCTAGAACTGTCAGGAATAAAGATTGCTGTAGCCATGTGGCTTGGAAATGATGAATGCCAAAATGAATGAAAACTGTGTGGGCCATTTTTTCCCTCTGACTAAGGGTTGTTCGACAGCACCACTAACTAAGAAAGTGCTCAGACAAAACATCTGAACTTTTTTAACCACTTTCTATACAATTAAATGGAAATCTAGAAAGTAATTTGAATACCCCTCTGTATTTCAAAGCAGTGCTCAGCCCATAACTCTGTGAATTAGCTTTGCGCCTTGCTGTTTTATTTCATGGTAGTAATTGCAATAAAACTCTTTGCCTTGTAGTTTTAATAACGTAGTGTTGTACAGTGTGAGTTAAAAGACTGGGAGCACCAGTGAAAATGCTTTATTTACAAGTAATACATTTGCATTTTTCTAATTTAATACAATTTTTATTACAAATAATTGGAATTGAAACAATTGAAAAGTTGAGGAAAACTTTGGGAAAATTACATGGATTTCAGAATCCACCTTCCTGCTCACCCTATGCACTCCAGCTACTATAGACCTGTGTGCAAAACCTGATGAGTCAATGTTAATTCAGCATAACTTGACAGTGTTCTAGCATATTGTGTCATGAAAATAAGGAGGTAACATGATTAATGCGTCAAGTATGCCAACATTTGATTAGTGTAATTCAGAGCTAAATATTTATTTTCATTTATGTAATTGTAAATTAAATTTATGTAATCTGTTTTTTTTATTAATTAAATTATTAATAACATTGATGGTACAAATAATCGCAGACTTTCAAAGATGTCTCCACTTCTGGACTCCACTTAATCTCAGCCACATGTAGGCTAACATGTCTTTGTGAAAACAGCGGGTCTACCTGACATTTCTCACTTTTCGCCAAAAAGCAACGTGCAGGGCAGGAAGTTCACTAAATGAGCGTAACGCTTTTAATGGCCTTAAATGTTAACGTTAAAAAGACATTATTATTATAAAAATCATAAAAGACAGTATTATAATGCTTTACACATAACTCAATCACCAACACAAACCACCAATCACTGAACAAAAACGTTTAAAACTTTCATTTATATATTCATTTATATAGCCATGCTATTTTTATTTGAATGCACTGGTCAGTACTAATAACTTTAAAGTTATTATCAAGTGTTACCACCAGTTGATCAACCTGCTCAAATCATCCTAATTTTTGAAGACTGTAATGGATTTTTAGTCATTTTATGCATGTTCAGCTTATTTTTATATTTATCAAATAGTGATCCACGTCTAATGAAAACAAATATTGTTTAGAAACGCAGATACAGCAACTCTACTATTATTTCTGATTATTGAGTGTTGTTCACTTCGTTAAGTTCACTGTAGACTACGTCATGTGAGCAATGTAACGGACTCTTACCTGTTGGAATATCCTTATTTCTCTCCATGCTCTGGGAATAATGAACACAGAACATCAGCGTCAAAATGAAAGCATTAAAGCTCTGCGGATGCGCCATCGCTGCTTCCAGAAAGTCCTCAAAGAACGAAGATGTTGTGGCTCTGACGGTCAGTGCGCTTGAGTCCGATCACCCCGGTGTCAGTAATAAAGTAATTTTTATTCGTAGATCATCAACGTGAAGTCATTTCTCTTTAATATCACTGGTAATAAATGTGTTGATTATTTCCTCTAAAACAAGCTAAATGGCCCTCGATCTACCCAAGACTGGGTGACAGGAGTGCATATGTTAGAGCGTGTGTGCTTGATTTAACAAGTACAGCTGTGTTTAAGCGCAGTCCTCCGCCTCCCCGGCTGTCTTTCCTCCAGTCCTGAACTCAAATAATGCTCCCTGCGCCGCCCTTATTCACACCGGGGCTCAGAGTAACACTACTACAAAACTTTATACAACAACCGTGCGTTAGAAATTACCTGAAAGACTAACGTTCCTTTAAGACTGACTTTACGGACCCAGAGACGAATGTGCATAAACTAATAATGTACAATATTCTTACGATATAAGTCAAAATATATGTCATGTTATATTGTAAGATTATATTGTGTACACGTTTAAGCAGAAGTAATGATGATTGCAAGTTCTTGCAGAGGTGGCCATCATCTCTACACAGCGTTGGGTCATCTTAAGTCATCTTAAGATGCTGGATCCATACTGGAGCTGGCGTGATCTGTAGCTACCCCGGGATAGGTATCCTGCGGTACAAAAGAGAGGCAAAAATAGAGAATAATTAGTAAAGCTGCCATTTATAACTTTTCTAGCAAAAAATAATTTTAAAACTTTTATTTGATGTAATTGGAATACAAGGTTATGAGATCCATTATGTGAATGCTTGGCTAAAGAAATGTTTTCTGAATTTAAATTTTGAGAGTGTCTGAGCCCCAAATAGTGTCAGCAAAACTATTTCAGAGTTAAGAGCCAAATGCAAAAAAAAACTCTCTACCTCTGTTAGTGAACTTTGTTATTCTAGGTACTACCAACAGATAATAATTTTAACTCCCTGGTCCACGCCATGTCTAGTGCCTCCCTAGTTTATGTGCATACCTGCTAAGCCCTGGGCCACGTTCACGCCTGCTCGCCCTGCCCCATGCTCACTCCTGCTCATCCATGTTCACTTGCACATGCAGGACCATGGGAACCTGATCCTGTCCTGATCCTGCCCCTCCTGGCTCACCCCAGACTATGTTTAATAGTGTTCTATGTTTTGGCCGTCAGAAGCCACCTTTAAGAGGGGAATTCTGTCACAGGTCTGTTTTGTTGATTTGGTATAGTGTCATGTCTTTTATTTTGAAGTCTCGTTTTGTAGTCCTTGTCCCTGGTCTTTGTAGTCTCTAGTGTTACCCTGCCCTGATTGTGTCCAGGTGTTTCTTGTTTCCCTTGATAGGTCTCTGTATATATATCCCTGTGCTTGCCTTAGTCTGTTGTTTCTTTAATGTGTTTAGTGTATTTGTGTCACGGGCTGTTCATTAATTGTTCATATCACGGATTTATTAAAATCATGGATTGTTCATGTCATGCCTAGTTCATGTCATGCCTAGTTCATGTCATGCCTAGTTCATGTCATGCCTAGTTCATATAATGAATTGTTTATATCATGAATTGTTCATATCATAAATTTATTTAAATCACTTTAAACTGTATATAGATCTAGTCCCCATTTCATGCCTTGGAGAAAACATTACATCAATCTGAGGCATAATGCATGGACTTGCTTTTCTGCTTCAGGAACTGATAATGTTTCACAGCTGAGCAGTATTTCTAAGATAGAAAAGGCTGTTTTTGTTACATTTAAGATACGCTTTTCTAATATCATGCCCAAGTCATTGAATGTGTTGACTGTGTTGGTGATAGTACATCTGCTTACAGGTTTTATTTGTATTTAAAAAAAGAAAATTACTAGTTATCTAATACTTTGTCTTTAACACACTTTGTAATAATTTGTAAATATATCACTATATCAAAGTTCTATTTATTATAGTATAAAGTATATTTACTGTATCACGGTGATTTAGTTAAACAGTGCAATAGTTGTAAAAGACAGATCCTTTGTGTCTTAGGAAAAGTACAATGGTAAAGTTGGAACGTCCCCATGCTATAGTATTTACAGTATGCATTTTATTGTGGTTACAAGTATTAAACAATTGCTGTTTCACATAGTTTTAAAATGAGGTAATCTGGTTCACGTCCAAGACTCTTAATAGCCACTGACTGATGTAGCAAACATATGCATTTTTCACAAGATTCAAAATCTCAGTCATGCATATAGCTATGTGCAGTAAAAATCCCCGAACATGGGTTCAGCAAAGGTTCACAATTTTCTGCAATCCATTAAAATGTCACAGACTTTGTTTCAGCTCACTTCTTGAACTCTCTGTGCACAAGTGCAGATATAAATAATGTCAGAAATGATAAATAAAGGCAAAACTGTCCTTTGAATATGTCCCATGATATTTTACAGGTTTTTGAGAGAGTGAAGTTTGTTTTGATCTATTGTGAGGGAAGGGGTGCACCCCTAAACCGTCAACACCTGAGATTATTTGGGTATTATACAATGAGAAACATGTTAACCCTGCAAACATCTGCCACATCTGTCTTTGGTTAGTCAGATGAGAGACAGTATAGATGTTAACACGCGTGATGAAATTACAAGCATTTTCGGTGAGCAGTTAAATATGTGCCAGTGGTTTTACAGCATTATAAAAAGGAACTCAAGAGGGAAGAAACAGAGTTGCTAATGCATATCTTGATTGTTTAAAGCAGAAGGACAGACTAACATTATGACCTTCTCTAAAATGTGTAAAAATAAGTCAGTTTCATGTGCATTTCACTTTTCATGTTGTTTCAAAACAAAACATAAAAGAGCCTTATTAGCTTCAATGCGGAAGCCAATGTGCAGTGGTATGGAAAAGCACTCTAATGCATTGAACCATTAATGCTGTAGCATATGCTGTAGCCTGACATGCACCTGTCCAAACATATTACTGTTACATATATGCTGACCACAAACTGTTATTGGTCTGCTTTATAATCAGAGACCTTCCTACAGAGCTCAGATCAGAGCTGTTTCTGTGAAGTGTGAGAAAGAGATTGAAACGCATCAACACGCTGAGTATTACTCATGCAGTTTCACTCCCTCTTGTACACAGTGAGTTTCTAATGCACGGTTCTGTCTATCATGCTTGTTTACTCTCATGTGTTCAATAATATTAAAATATTTTTTTACTTGTGACATGTTTTGCCACATGTATTGTATCGTGAGGTAGATGGACTCGCATCCTCCTGGGTGAAAAAATGCCCATTGCGCAGTAGCATCTAGCGATAATTGTAGATATGGCTGTATGCTTGCAGAATGACACACCAACACAGATCTATAAATACAAACATAGTAGGTTCAACACAGAAGTATATCAGCCAACAATAAAAGATGTCTAGGTTGAGGGAAAAAACCTTGAGAGAATATTTGGTAGCATCAGCATAACAATGAAAGCTAATTTTGTTTCCTGATAACATAATCTAAAGTAACATAAAGAAACAGCAATAATCTACGAAAAGAGCAACAGAGGCCACAGAAATTTGTGGCACTCAATACTTTGCCTGTGTTAGTTTTGACAAGTCTTCATTTACACAAAGCTGTACCAGTTTGAGAAGTAGGATTTTTACCAGGCTAATGGCTGTCCACAAATTCAGCCTGTCCAGTGGTGTTAGTAAAGAAATACAACTAAGATCACACATGATGAATTTTTCACATTTTTGATGAAGTGCAATCTCTGTACTATATGGGGCCAAAATCTATCTTTTTTTTCTTATTGTTAGTAATTATTAGTGTCCAATCAAAATTGTGTTTTAAAAGAAAATTGTAATAGCCAGTTATCTTTTAAATCAAAACTTTGATATATAAATAACTTGATTTAAAAACCTGAGATAATCTGTCTACTGTTCTAAAGGCCTGGGAAAATAGGGATGTCTGTAGGCAATAAAACCAGTCAGTCATGAATCTTTCTTTAAAACGCATAAATGCATCAGGATTAAACAGTGTAATAGGCTTTGAGACCTTTTGTCTTGATTCACAAAGCAAAACAATCTTTATATCAGAACAATCAAGTAAAGCGCACCTAATTTTTTTCACAAGTACAGGGAGAGGATTCAAGATCATAACATTTTGTGGCATGTCTGGCATGTCTGACAAATGGTGTCTCAATTATAATTATGAGTCATCCATCGAAAACTCCATGGTCTCATGGACCTGAAAATGCTATAATTACTTCCAGTAACTTTCTTTTTAACATTTCAAATGTCTGTCTTAGATGATGCCACTTTGTGTTAATTACAAGCTGGCATCTAGGTCGATTGCCTCCTTCATAAACCATCCACTGTTGACCTGACCACCTCATTTCCACATCTGTGCTCAGTTCTGAGTGGTTAGAGGTCTGAAAGACGGGGAAAACAGAATGCTGAGACAAAATCACTTGACCATCAGGAAAAATACATGTGCCACACTATTCATAATTCACATGGATGCTTTAGCATAAAATATATGCTGAAAAAGGCAGATAACTGTGTAATGTTATAGGACTTAACGAAGCTACCAAAGCACAGCTGTCTGGTCTTTGTCCTCGAGTGAGCCTTACATCGAGTAGGTGCTGGCGTCCTGCGGATCGCCTATTACCATCGAGATCGTCGCCAGCCCCACACCTTACCCAGTGCCCAGCCCTCCATCATCCTGGAGTGCAGAGCTAGAGCCCAAGCCCACCGAT
>JAZGTK010002445.1:0-31853 GCA_036877625.1 Ambastaia sidthimunki | reverse complement strand
CAACATCTTGCTCATCTGACGGATCAGTGGTTTTCAGTGCAGTTTGTTGAGGAGAGCTTATGCCATTTTATTTGTAGGTCATTTTGTAATTGGAACAGCATTGCCTTTTGAATTCAGGTCTCTGCTTCTCTCCTTTTACCAGGTCAGTCAAGTGTGAAAGACATCAAGCAACCCACAGGTAATTACTCTCTGGCTTCAAAGAATGCAAGCAAATTATGTCTCATAATTACACAAGATGCACTGGTCTGACCAAACAGATTACACAAGAAAATTAGACATGTTTTTCTTGACACTGACTGTCTCAAGTGGATCACCGAGGTCATTGAAGGAGTCTGTACTATAATGTTCTAAACTTGCCACAATACCAACTGATGAAATTATGAGCCTTTTAAAAGCAGACTAAATTGTGAAGTATGCTTTTTCAATGTATTCAATGTAAACTATGTGATGATCAGTTTATGTGAATGGGTATCATTTGGAGTTATCTGCATTCAGAAGCCTATAGACTCCCTATATACAGAGCTCCATCTTCAGAAAATGATTGACCTCTGTAATAAAAAATAATTCAATTCCTCACTGACTTACTATATCTGACATTGGTATCAAACAAACGCATGCCATATGTTAGCCAGGTTAATTGCATTTTTAAAGGTTTTCAACAATAATACTAATGTAATCTGAAAGAAATGAGATTGATTTTTGCCATGCCGCTTAGAATTGATCCACTCCATCTTAATGTATCCTGTCCATTAGATGAAGTGTTTTAATCACGAAACAGAAATGCCTTTTTCACAGTGCCAGAGGATATTAATGTTGCATGTCAGCTCTCTACACAGATAAACTTTACAGTGAGTGACACTGAACATCCGCAGTGGCGTGTTAATATTTTCTAGAGGTAATAGGCCTTCCTTCAACCTACCAACACAAGAGAATTAAAAAGTTTATATTCACGAATCTGCAACTAATCGGTGTAATATTAAACATCAGGCAGTTGTTGATCATACCTTTTCATCCAGTTCACCATGTGCTTTCTCCAGCGTTTCACTTGAAAAGTTTATTTGGTCCTGCCCACTCTTTATGGCAGCGTTAACTGAAAAAGACAAAAACTGACTTATTGACTATTTACTTTACCTTTCATTTAAACAATTAACACAACACGTGCCTCAACAAGCTTACACAAGCTCAACGCCTAAACATCTTGCTAAATATTTATGTATTTGCTCACAATAACAATAATAACTACAATAATATAGCTTTTGTGCATTGGGCTATATTTAAGTTTCAAACTAAAGCTCGGATTTACAGTTAAACTTAAAGGGCGTTACCTTCATGAAGCTGCCTGATGTCCTGACACCTGCTGCTCTGAGTAAAATGTGCTCGAAAAGAGAGTCGTGTTTCGATTATAACAATGACAAATCTAAGGAAATCAGCTACATAAAAACAAACTCAGTTGCTGATTAGAAAAATAGGTATTTTGAAAGAAAAAAAACCCTCTTATGACGGCCTGTAACGTGCGCGTGCACATTAACGTAACTAACCGTTGACTATCTCACTGCGCAGGCGCATATTTATTAACGCTACAGTTAAAATATTTCTTACGACGAAAAACTTTGTTTGTCTAGCCTTTCTGTTGTACGTTTCATTTTGCTGAGGAATGTAATTTAGGATAGCGACATAGCATCATAAGAGTAATATTGTTGTGCAGGCTAGTGATAAGCACACATGCTTAAGGACAATGTTTAATTTTTCAACCCAACATAGACTGCATCTCGAATACAACCTCAATACATAAGGTAGAAGATGTGAATGATTAGGTGTTAATATTACTTCAACCCAACCTTACGGCACGGGCATTGCAAATAAATGACACCTCTTTTAAGGGTGTGTTCACACTAGGCACTGTTGTCTTGTAACCCGCTGGCCTGCTACAGTATCACATTTTGCACTTGACACTACGACCTGGAGAACGCTTACGTAGTAAGTATGCGACTTTGTGTTTGAAGAAAGGCACTTTCGCTAATACACTACCTAAAAGATGACGCATTTTTCACTTGATTTGGCAACACAAAATTAATACGGAAACAGCTACTTGCTGGAGCAAGTTACAATCCTAAAACACCTAAATTAATTTAAAAATTAAAATATATACTAAGTAGTAATATATGGTGTTTGTTGTCGTAATGATGATGGTAGCGCACACTGGTAACAAGTAGTAACTGTTCTGTGCTCTGGCGTGCTTAGCGATCACACTACATGCAATCGTGCTCTGCGGGTACACCCGAACTGCGTTGCGCTTTGTAAATTTTATTTTAAATATTATTATTATTTTGTTTCCTCTGTCTTGTGATAGAATAACCAACGTTATTGTGGCCTTGATGGGGTTACTTATATTCTAATTCCTGTTATAAGGTGCATTATCTTTTAAAAAACAATACGTGGATACAGGCAGTAGGTGATGAATAGCCTTTCAGTTGACGTCCCAGGTACGGCACCGATGATGCACCGGGAGAGGTGCGCATGAACGCATCACATCTAATGAGAAATGTGTAAACGCATGGGATGGCTCACGCTAGCCTACTATTAAACGCAATTTGAACTGCCAGTCCCTGTATTGTTTGACGTTTGTGAGTATAGTAAGTAATCAATAACTGTAATTCGGCACTGTTTGGTCCTTCAGTATTTGTCACGTCATTCTTTACTTTCTCTAATTTCCCAGACACTGCTGGAAAGAATGGTTTTGATCTGGTGCCATAGAGCGCATTAAAGTGTGAACGCTTCTAGTTTATACGAGCTCGACTATATCATCTTGACATTCGTTTGCAAAATTAATAGTCCATATTGATTGAAGCTTAACATGAAATTCAGAACACCTTCCATTTTTATTTCCTATTCCAATTTGCGCATCAGATTATATTAACATACTGCAGGATTCAAAAGGGTTTGTCTGTCTATTTTTCTCCGACAAGCCTCACACTCAAGCCCTTATATCAGACAGTGGTAAATACAAACATTTAATTACACTTAAAAGTTATTCCATTACAGTTTTCATTGAAAGAGAGAGAGAGAGATAGTGAACGCCACCCTGTTGGCATGCACAAACCCAATTCTCCACTTATGTTTATTAGAATAGAATAAGGCCAGATCGACAGAGACGTGCATTAAAACTAAACAAGTAGTATGACTGTTGATCAAACTGGTTTAAAGTCAATTTATTTGACCTAGTAACTGGCTTTCAAACTATCGGGATCCATCAAGAATGCATTGTATTTTGTATTTTATATTAATATTATTTTTTTATTTTTTACTTTAAATTTGCTCTTTTTCCCTTTTTACACTATTATTTATCTGCACAGTACGACTGAGCGTCTGAACGCACATTTCACTACTTGTTGTATTCTGTATGACTAGTATGTGACAAATAAATCTCTTGAATCTTGAATAAATGTCAATAAGGTTTCAATGTTTTATTTGAGTAAAAGATTTTTAAAAATGATATATGTAATTAGAAAGTTAAATGCTAAATAGAATTATAAGAATAAGTAGATAAAGCACAACCCTATGTCCTCAGAATAGTATTTCCCCTTTATCAGTGCACACAATTGCAAACACCAACAGATGGCGACCTCCACCAGTCTTTAAGCAGAGATTCTTAAACTACGATGCATCGCAACAAAACTTTATTTTATAAGCACTTTTATTTGCTTTCATATTTTTGAAGTGATTAAAACTAAAATAAAGAGTTTTGTGGCATGCTGTTGTTTCTGTTTCAAAGGAAATTGGAGTTTTGACAAATTAAGGCAGTGTTAATTCGTGTTGAAATTGCAGAATTAACTAACACGTGTTAAACGTGTTAGCTATCGGTTTATTTGGTAAGAATTTATCTATATCGGGCGTGTGGGTGTAGGAGAAAGGTGATGCGTGTGTAAAATTGCATTAATGTTCGTGGAGATTGTCAGGGATGACAAAAAACACTTCGTAGAACTTAACACCGCTTCTCCAGTACCCCACTACTAACATTTACATCCGAAATATTAGATCGAGCATTAGAAGTAATCTAAGTTCAAGCGAAAGCAGCTATATTTGCCTAATAGTCAAAGTATATGCACAGGCATAAACACCTGTCAGCGTTTGCTTCTCAGAGATAATTTACCCGATTTATTATTAGCCACCATATTTAAGTTGCTTAATTCTCACCTATCCATATAATTCAATTCAAATTATTAATCGGACAACGTCTATTCACAAATCTAAACGATTTCGGCGTCACCAACCTAAAGAAAGCACGAACACCATTCATCAGTTAAACAGGAAAAAATGAGAAAACCACATTAACCACAGCGCATTAAAGGTTTACTTTATACACAGCGTCATTATAATAAAAACAGAGGTATGTGTGGATATCCAGAGCTCAGCAAACAGGAGAACTTGGTCTGGAGTGACAAAACGAAATCTGTCCCGGTTTTACTCAGAAACGCTGAGAGTGCATCTATAGTCGCGTGTGCTTTCTGGTTTGGGTTACAGCGCAACTAACTGCCACAACGCTGTCGCGCGCTTAGTCGCACGCGCGCATCTTCAGAGCTGGAGTTTTATTCTGCTGCCTCGCGACTGAATTCCCGCTTGTTTGTTTCTTTGTCCATGAGTCTTAATCCAAGAAACCTTTTCATATCTTTTATTGACAGTTTTGGACCAGGTTACGGAACATTTTTGTATACCCTGGATGTGCAACGATTTTGATCAACGATGTTTCAATGGACCTAAATGAGGAAGGGTTATTTTGGTCGTCAAAACAATAAATTGATTGTTTAAACAAACTTAGTGCGTGTTACCCACGGATAAAAACGCAATGATCATCGCGGTGATTTACATCATTTTACCGCTGTTGGGTGAGTTGTAGTGCGGTTTTGCATGTTCAGTGATTGACTGATAAATTATATACAGCATGCCTAGATTGGTGGACAGACCGCACCGTTTGTGTTTAATACCAAATGTTGACCATCAAGTGTTAAGACCATCTATTTTTGATAACACCATCAAAATAGTTTTCAGGACCTTCTGTCAAAGGTTTGATCTCCGTGTTCACTCGGAGGATATAAAGAGCAACGCTGTTTGATGGACTATTCCTTATACTTAGAATGTTACATTTCAGAATCATGGAGAGTCTTTACAACTATAGAGAATAACGGAGCTGTTAAGAGCCAGCACTGTTTCACTTCACTTAAACCTGCCAAAATCTTCATGTGATAATATTTTACTATGTAAAACTACTTAAATTAGTATGTCTTTCAATATTCGTGCACAATTGTTAACCATAAATGCTTACATACAGTTTAATCATTTTTAATTATTTTCCAGTAATTTAAACTATTATTGTTATTTTTATTTTTATTGTATAGAATAAATAAGAAATTATGGCGTGTGTCTTAAAGCCAGTTGTTGACGGTGCGTGCGGTGACCCCATGATTATTTATATAAAAAGCGATTATTTCCATAGTAGGATATCATTATTTCCATTGTCGCCCTACACAGATGTGCTGTTATCTGCCGAGGAATCTTTCTTAACTAGTGGAAACCGGCTGGACTGTGTCAAGGCGAACGAGCTGTGTTTGAAAGAACCGGGATGCAGCACAAAGTATCGGACTATGAGGCAGTGCGTAGCTGGAAGGGAGGGCAACTACAGCATGGTGACTGGATTGGAAGCGAAGGACGAATGTCGGCTTGCACTGGACGCTCTAAAACAGAGTCCATTGTACAACTGCCGCTGTAAAAGAGGAATGAAGAAAGAGAAGAACTGTCTGCGCATCTACTGGGGAATCTACCAGCATTTACAGGGTGTGCAGACCTTATCTTCACATAGATACTGTAAACAACCAATGGTGTGACCATACTTACTGTAGCTTTGTTTTAGATGGCAGTATGAAGTGCTAAACTTATAGTTTTATTTTAAATACTAAGAACCCTTTTCACATCAGAGTTCTTAGAACTCTGTTAAGTTCTAGTGCACTGCTTCCCTAAGCATCCCTCTCTGAAGTGTGTCCATTTAACTTTATGGAGTGTGAGGTCTTGATATTCTGTCTCTGATGCATTATGTTAGTATATGTGGGAGTGCAGGGGCAGAAATTCTTAGGGCTCAACTCACCTAATATACCTAATCAACCAGAAACTCTGGAAACGTAAACCATTTCCATAAATCAATGACCCAAATAGCAATTTCCTCCCAACAAACGGACAGCAGTTTTCAGGGCTGTAGTTTAAAGTACACATGTGGGTATTTATTGGTCTTTAGTGACATTTCATTTATTTATATTACAGGGAATGATTTACTTGAGGATTCTCCTTATGAGCCTGTGAACAGCCGACTGTCGGATATATTTCGACTTGCCCCCATCTATTCAGGTAGGAAGTGCGATTTTTAATCAGATTTGGTTTTAACTATAAGTGGAAAAAATAAAAACTGTTACTTTAAATGCTTTGAGGATTTAAAACACGATGTAGTTAAACCAGTAATGTTGGTACAAAAAGGGCTGCATTTTCCTCCATGTCCTACTTGTTTTCCCCTCTATTTTCCTCTTTATTCCCTTGTGATCGCATGCAGTCTTCTGGTCTCTGATCTTCTGGATCTTGCATGGGGAGATATAGTTCGTGGTTAGTGCTCTGGGCCATTAAAATGCTGTATCCCTTAGCTGTATCCCTTAGAGCAAAGCAATAGCTGGCTTTGGGGATGTAGCTGATTTGAACGTGTTGCTGATGTGACGGTAGCATTTTGAATGTGTTTATTTGGGCGTGAGGTTGCAGTGAAATACTTTAGAAATGTGCCTGAGGTTACTGAGTCAAAACGTAGGCGAGGGTAAGTGGAGTGATGTAAATCTGACGAGTGATGCTGGATGCTGACTCAGATCATCCTCTAGGTGGCAATGTTGTTTCCTTCTTCACCAAAAAACGGGACCCAATGAAAAGAGTGATGTGCTGTGAGAGGTGTTCACAGCAGATGGTGACGGCAAAGGTATAACAGAAGCAGATGAAGTCAGAATGAAATTTTCAGTGTTTTTGAAGCAAATGATTTTCTCGAGAGCGAGAGAGGGTTTGGGAGGAGAGCCCTAACTTAATTAGCAAGTTAAATTGCTGTCAGAATGTACTGGAAAGTATAAGCTTTGCTTCTGTGTGTTTATAGTGTCTATAAAATGTGCCATGTTGTACTTGAGCTGAACAAATATTTAATCTGTATGTTTAAACGCACTGTCACATTATCTGGCACTCTGTAACTAACAGTTAAACATATTTATATTATATATACACAAAGGCAGAAAATAGCTTGAATAGATCATGTTTTCTGGAGAGTAGTAGCACATAACAAATTGCTAACAAATACATTTCATGATGTCTCAGGACTGCTGTTAGTGTGTTAGGATGCCTTTACTGTACATTAAGTCAGTCTAAAGTGATTGTCTGTTAAGAGGGTCTTTGAATTAATTGTGAGACAAATAAAACCCTGTAATGTTATGCCTATTGTTCAGTCATACAAACATGGTTTCAGTTAAATAAACAGTAAAAAAAAACCTCAACGTTGTTGCCAGACACTGTGTGAAGTGTGTCTTATAGGGTCTCATTCATAGCTTACAGACATGGAGGACTAAACTTTCTTAAGTTACTGCAGTTTAAGGAAACCTAAACCTTTCAAATTTAATGTCACTGGCATGCCATGTCAATCAAAATAATGAAAGCGAAGAACCATAAAACATGGTTAGAGGTTCCCTTAGGGCACCAGTGTGAGCTGGTAAACACCTCAGTAATTAAAGTAACATGTACCTCGCTATTTTCCTCCCACACTCTCTCTACTCATGGTGTGAGAGTTATGGCAGAGTGCTCCAAATCTGAGGGTGCTCTTTATTCCCCATTGGAAAGCTCTTTACATTGATTGACGGCTGAGTTCCATGGCTGAGAAACAGGCCAGGAAAGGAATCAGTTCTCCACCTACATGAGGATTTATGATACCGGCAGGGCAGACTGAGCATCTGTAAATAGTAGGTCACAGTTCCAGAGATGAATTCAAGAATGACTTTTGCTGTTTTAATTTGCGTGTATAAGCATACATTTTTATCAGCCATATCAGCCATGAACTTGGTTTTAAGTTTCACAGGTAAAACTTGGCTTGAGTTTTGATCTTGCACAGCTTCATTTTGTTACCTTAGACAATCATATTTCCTGTCAATAATCACTTCCATCGTAACTGGCATATGGCTTCTCTTATCACTCAAAACCACCTTAACATAACATTGTATTGCTATATCACTACAAACTAGTGAAGACGGCCTATTGTTTTTTAAATCCCATACATTTTAAAGATGCAAAACCTCAACAACCTTTAAAAAAAAAAAAAAAATTAAACAATTGCATGACTGAGGGTCACTGTGTGTTTCAAGTGTGTTTGACATGGTCTCCCTTCAGAAAACACAGCAATGCTCCATCTTGGTGTTGAGTTGTATGTTACGTTGGAAAATGTTCACATTTCCCATAAAAAAATACCTTTTCCCCTTTCTGTTTTCCTGCTCAGTATCCTGCTGGCTTCTACCTGTATTGATGTCTGTTCTCCACTCAATTAAATGGCTTATTGAATGCTTAAAGGCTTCCTCTTTCTCAGGTCTGCTGCCCCTCATTTACCTCCCTGCCAATAAAACAGATACAAAGACAGCATGATGCCTGGGTCAGGGGTTCTGTAGATTGTTACTATATGAACTGCTGCATATGGAACGGGTTGGCAGGTCTCCTGCTGTTCACTCTTGTATATGTATGTCTTGGTTTTAAATGGGATGAAATGTAAACAACTTGGTGAGGACAGAAGTAACATAAATTGTCTTTGTAGCTGACTTAGATAAAGTACACCTGACCAAAATGAAGGGTAAAATAAATATACAGTGAATTAATGGTTAGAAAATTCCTCTGCCTTGTGCACATGAGAGAGTGAGAGTTAGACTTTTTCATAGGCAGACAGAGACATTTCCTAATCATCTTTACCTACCATATATCCAGTGTATATTTTTTATATGCGTGCGCACACACACACACACACACACATATTTATATATATGTGTGTGTGTGTGTGTGTGTATAAAAAAATATATAAAGAGAAACAGAGGGAGGTAGGCAGGCACTAAGTGTAAAGAATTTAAAGAACCTCTTTTTACAGCTAGTTTATTCACATTTATTTGGCACACTCTGCCTCTGATCTGAGTTGACTTTGCATTACCTTCACATCATTAAACTTTATGCAAGAGGAGAACCGAGAGAGTCTCAGAGCTCAGTTCACTCTCTTATTCCGGTCTACTCTCTGTCGATGTGCATCTCAGCTGTATCCATTTCACCTGTGTACTCCTGCAGCGCATCTGAACTAAAGAACCACTGAAAATCAGAAAAAGGTCTCGAGAGCGATAATTTAATCTAGCCGACGGGACATAAAAAATGCACAAGCTGGGGAAAACAAGAGCTTGTTATTGTCATGGAGATGCATGGTGTAAAATCGTGGAGTTTGTTGATAAAGTCCTTGGTTATATCAACCAATTGTCATTTAGTGCTCAGTGGCCCTGTGAAACAAATGGGGCCTGGGAAAGAATGTGGCACAAAGTGTGATAGCCAGCCTGCTCCACTGCCTGAGTTGGCTAGACTGAAATTGATTAAATGATGGGTAGCTGTGAAAAAAGAAGAGGACATCAAACAATTTTGGAAAGCATAGCTATGAATAAGGATGAGTTGTCTTATAAATGTGTTGCTACACACTGCTTTTTCATTGAAACAACTGTTTGTCTGTCATTTTGGGGAAGTGAAGGAAAAGGTGCTCTGATCTTGGGAATATCAGTCCCCTCAAGAAATCCCTATTGCTCTCCCATTTTGCAGGTATCCTATCCCACCTTTCCCTCTCAGTATCACATTATGCATTCTACAGACAGAAATAAGGCTAGAAACAAGTAGACTTAACTTAAATGCTTGACCAGTAAATTGCACATTTCTGGTGCTGCTGATCATATCTAATGTGCTTTCTTGCATTACTGTAATAATTAAAAATCACTCAGTACTCAAGACAATGACTGAATTGCTTTCTATGTTTGTGCCTTTAAACCAGATTTATTAGTTGTCTGTTAATCTGGTTTAAAACAGCAGAATTAGTTTTCTCTTTAGTCAACTACTGTGAAGTAAGAGCAGCAGTTTAAAGAGAATATTATTGAACATGTTAGTTAAATAAAGCAATGTATAGTTGCCTTGTGTTATGAATTACAGTACAGTTTCTGTCAGGCTTAAGCAAGATCTTGTTTTCCTTCATGGTTATGGTGAATATGCAATTACAAATGTCTGTTTTTCTGTGGTCAGCAGCGGGTTTTACCATCTCCTTTCTTTTATTGTCAGCCTTGGGCAGTATGAGTTGTATGACCTTCTAGGTTAGCTTTGCAACCCACTGAAAATTCCCATACTGATGTGATTCTGCAAAGCTGTCAACACCTTTATCCATCTAGTGTCAGAGCAGTGCTCAGTTAATCAGCTCCAGACACAAAACATTACACATGAGTATGCTGGCTTCATGAACTAAACACAATTTAAGGAAGATTATAGCACTGGGCCAGCAAAAAAACATGTGGTGTTCTTTGTGTTGTTAATTAGCAAATACTTAGCATCTACATTCACATGCCACTTACAGTTTTGCTGTTTCCAAACAGCACCTACCCTGCTGTGCAGGTACAGTATTTGATGCCTCTCTTGACACAAAACACCGGAACTTCTTTCATCTCAATGAGTAGGAGAACAACACTTGGCAGGTTCTTCATAAACTGTTCACTGTTTGTTGAACCACAGTGCTGTTCTGGGAAAGGCCATCACACAATACAAAAGCTTTTCATGCAGGCTGTTGTGCTCTGACCGGGCTTTAGAAAGAACCGTTATTGCACTGTTAGTGAAAATTAGGCAGCCTGAGAAGAAAGCATCAGACTATCATTTCCCAGCTCCCCTTTCTCTATTTTGGGGGTTTTGTTTTGCTAAACTCTCTTCTGTCCTGGAACTAGCTGGGGCTAAGCAAGTATCTGCTATGAAAGCTAATCAATAGCCAGCCATGTTAAAATAGAAACTTGAAGCTGTGAATACAAGAAGCCATTGATTTTTTTGTTTCTCTGTTTTTCCTTTTACCTTAGCTTTTCCTTTGAGGTGAATCAGAGGATTATCTGTCTGGTAATGCTCAGGATGTAACGGTGAGCTCATCACCGTTATATCTAAATGCAGTGTTATTAACCAAAAGCTGAGTAAGAACTTTTACAATGTCAAAGAAAAGAAATAAAGAAACATACATTTCAAATATACTGCTATGAAAGGACAATATCTGACAAGTACACAGGGGTAACAAAAAATACATGTACACAACAAGAACAGACAGCAGGAACTTAAGTGTAAAAGACAATAAGACAGTTCGGGTAATTCTGAAAGACAGCTATGTAGAAAACGTAGATTGTCTAAATGAACTGTGAGGTATAAGTGTTGCTGTGTATAACAGTCATTTGTGAGGAATAACTGACCACTGAATGCTGCGACCAATCACAATCAAGTATTTCTAAAACATGTGTAATACTCCACATTAAGGGTTCACGTTTAAGAGATCAGTTTATCTTTGAAGCTCACTTCTTTTGTATTAATGGCATTGATTAATTGTAGAGCGAGAGACAGACATGCAGGGAACATTTAGGGATTTGAAGAAGGACTTAGAAACTCTTTAGTAAAATATTAGCGGACTAACAGTATAGCATGGTGTGGATGAGACTTTATGCGGCATGGAACTTATGAAATAGCCCCATCACATCCAGTTCACCATCTGTCTTTCTGCTTTCTGGAGGTCAAATGTTCTTCAGAAGGTGGGGGAGATGGTGAGAGACAAGCAGAAAGCTGAGGAAAGTGATTGATATCCATTGACCTTCACTCCTAACCTATGGGGGCCACACAGATGAAAATAGAGATGATGTGTTGAGCACTTATCAACAGAATGTTGTATCAGATGTCCTAGTACTGTTTATTATTTTTAGCTGCAGATATGTTTTCTATGTTTATTTTTGTTAGCATAGTGTTATTGCTTTCTGAGTGCAAAACAAATATCTCACGCACACGTGTGTGTATATATATGAATATATGTCAGATAAAAAGTATAAGATGTTTGGTTTGCATCCCATAATAGCTGTTGTAGTACATTTGACTACTGAAGTACATTGCTAGTGAAAAAGTTGTTGGAGATTTGCAGTTGGTTGAAGTTTTA
The DNA here is from genome assembly GCA_036877625.1 of Ambastaia sidthimunki. Classification (NCBI taxonomy): domain Eukaryota; kingdom Metazoa; phylum Chordata; class Actinopteri; order Cypriniformes; family Botiidae; genus Ambastaia; species Ambastaia sidthimunki. The sequence goes on along the minus strand of JAZGTK010002445.1, from coordinate 19,579 downwards.
GTGTTATGGCCAACATTGTTTACTTTCATCATTTATTCATGCTTCTGTTTGGCAGTCTGTTGAACAATGCAGGGAAATCAAACACTCTCACCAGTTACAATGCGAGAAACAAATAGCTCTTAATTGTAGATGTTTTTGTTGTAATGCTGTTGTAACTGAAATATGTCCATGCATGTGTGTGAGTGTCTGTGTCTGTATGGGTGCAATGAATAACATTTATTGCTATTACAAGGGCACACTACACTAAAAAAATGCTCAGACACTGAATTCCCTGCCTGCAGTCTAATAGCATAATCCAACATAAAGCAACCGGGCACGCTCTCCAAGCTCTGGCATACCACCCAACGCTCATCATTTAGTCAGAGGTGACCAGATCTAAGTCCTGCTGTGGTCTCTATGATTGGATTGAGAAGTGGGAGAGCGATTCATCATTGTTAATAGACATCACTGACAGCTGGAATCAGTAGGGCTGATGCCTGTGCCAGATCTCGCCCTGGCCAGTCAACACAGATGCATGCAAATTTACCCAATTACCACGGCAACAAGTGCCAGTCAGGAGGTGGTAGATGGGGCTACCAACTAATTTCTGTGTTTTTTAATAGGTGGGTGGGATGTAAACAAGAAACTGTCTGTAGGGACTTATGGCAAATTAGAAGCCGTTATTTTGTTCCTGTGCAATAAATAGAGTTAAACAAGGGAAGGAAGGAGCTTGTTGTTCAGTTTTGTGCAATAATATGTAAGCGGCTGCCTAACACAGAATTCTTCTGACATCTTTATTTATTGTATCTGTATATATGGGGGTCCATAAGTATTATGTTTAAATCGCTCCATTACAGTTGGCAAGGCTAGGCTTTTACTTTCAAGGATATGAAAATATGAAGTAAGCTTTTGTCTTATATTGCGGTAAACAGATAATATTTTGCTTTGCATCAGTTGGAGAAACAACTGCAACAAGTTTTGACATTAGGAGTTTGAGAATTATAAACTTGAATCTCAAATCTTGAAATCTCTGAAAATGTATGGATTATAATAGTAAATTATAAATGAGTTTCAGACAACTGGAACATAAAGTCCAAGGGGTCCAGATGGGTTTGCTTAATTCAGTTCCATAACCACCATAGACATTTTAAAAGAATAGCAGCATATTTTACTAGTGGTCTTAGATTTTTGGACCTCACTGCTGTTGTTGTTTAGACAGAAGTTGTGATCTCATCTATAAATCTCCAGATTTAGAGTCATTCACATGTCTCTCAATACAACAACGAACTGCTTACACAATCTCACTAAGACCTCAGTTACACTGCAGATTTGGCAAGCACTCGGTGGGAAAGCAAAAGAGATGCTGGCAGGGCATAAAGGAGCGAGAGTTAGAAAACAAGAGTTGGAAATGAATAAAGGGTGAAGAAAGCTGGAAAAAGAAAGACATAAATACATGATTTTTATCTCAGTATGTCTCAGACTTTTCTAATCACACTTCTGTTTCATGACCTTCAATTGGACTAGACATCATGTCTCATCTTAAAACATCTCCTATTTCATTTTCTCTCTTTGTCTTATCACAGCTGCTCTCCACAAACATTGAAGGGTAAAAACATTTACCATCGTATCAGGCTGTTCCTGGCTGTGTTCCAGCTCTTACACATTATCAACCCCCCCAAAATCTTTTGTTAGGCTCTAATTTTACTCCCTGCCCTGTTGGAAATATAGACTACAATACATGGGCCTCCAGCAGACACAGCCATTGTTTTAGGAGCTCTTAGTTTCACTGCTAAATCTGCAACATCAGGACAAAAAAAATATATATTTTAAATATATATTGCATTTTTGCTTTCGTCCTTGGTTAATGTGCTGTGCTTTGTATTTGGAAGTTGCTTAGTTGAAGAATTCTGGATTGTGGAGTGAATCAGTCAGACAATTTAGTTCCTCACTGGATTAGATCTCAGAAATTGGATTGTAATTGTTCAGCAAATTGTTTGGGAGTTTGGGTGCTGTGTACCAGCTGCAAAAGCCTATAGAAAACTCTTGATATCTATCACCAAATATTCATGATCAATCCATATCACATTATTTCAAAGTAAACAAACAGCTTATTGGGTTTTAGTTTTTGAATTTTGTATTAAACCAACCCAGAACTTCCTGTTGTTTTGTGTTTTACAGTATTGTGTTTTGAAACACAGTAGTGTGTTTCCTGTGCTGGTTGTTTTATTTAGAACTATACTCCCATAATACTCTTTGGTCTCCCTTTTGTACTCCTCTTGATACTAATTCCTAATCTCTGTGTCTTTGCTTGCACCTTTTAAGTTTTCGTTCATACCATTAGGTCCTGTGGTGTGATGTTTAAGTGTTCCTAGATGCCAATTTTTTTGCTTGTCACGTTTTAGTTTTAATCTGTATTTGGGTCACCCCCCACCTCTGTGTGAATAATGTATGTCTTTAAGTAACAAGATTACAATAGAACATGTAATGTATCACAGTGGTATCTGCAGATCTGGAAAAAAACACTTTTTACTCTTGTCAGAACCCATTCAACATAACCAAATGGAGGCCATACATGAACTTGCTGGTCTTGGTTGGCCCTTAAAATAACCTACATTTAATTAAATGGAAATGTCTTAGTAAAGTGAGTCTTTTGCAGAGGGAGGGAATAGTGGCAGTCCCTGGAGCAGCCCCATCACTGTGGCCCCACAGACAGGGCCACAGGGCAGGTCAAGACCACCTGAGCCTCAAGACACCAGTAGAAACAGGAGGGCACACCCAAACTGGGCTATTCTGGGTAAATACGTCACTACAATGTTTCTGCACTGTTCATGACAAAGCAAGCTGTGTGAAATTGACAATGTATATGTGCATTCTATGTTTCTCTAGCTGTGTGTATATTCTCACAAATCACATTCCTTGTTCAACACAGTGCAGAAGATGCTAGAAATAACAAACATTGTGATGCTGCACATGAGTCAAGTAAATTGACCCAACAACTAGTCATCTACTTTTTAGGACTAGTAATAAAAAAAGAGTAGTCCTGCAAAGTTAATTTTACTCTTTATTTTTGGGGTATTTAATTCTTTTTTTTTTTTACAAGCCATGACTGTCTTTTCAAGAGAGGCACTTAATGTAAAAGTATGTAAAAAACATGGTGTGAATCATGATTACTCCAAAAGTGTGCAATATTTACACCTGTTTGCCAGCAAGGTTAAGGTGATTAAAAATGTTAGATATAACAATATATAAAAACGATACGCAACTGTATTATTTGTTCTCTATAGTAAGGGTTAGACTTCTTTGCTTTGGGAGGGAAAATCTCTTTATCTGCTTTTAGAGTAAACAAAGCTGTAAAATATGAAATGGAATATAAAGTACAAATTAAGAGGCTGGAGTTTGGCTCAGCATTCGTACAGGATGAATAATTTAAGCAGCTGCTATATTATGTGTGCTGCAGAGAGTGGGGACCGTCTTGCGCTGCTGAACAAGTGGCCCTCATTCCTCAGGCCTCAGATGTTGATTCCTGAATGCTGCAGTTGCCTAAACCATTTTTTCACAGTCAACATTTGTAGAAATATGACAGATAACTGTTACCTTTAGAAGCCCAGAATGTCTTTTACCTGTTGACTCTAAACAAATGGAAAACTCAAACCCTGATTTAAATTACATGATATGTTTGCAAGCAAGAGAGGTGGGTGTGTTATAGGCAAGCTGTAACTCTAAAGGTTATGAAAAACAAAATATGGAAATGCTACTCTGAAAGTCTTTGGAATTTGTTATTAAACCGAAGTGAAAGAGACTAGAGGATTCGAATATGGAGGCATTATTCAGATCATGTCTACAATAACAGCGTTTTCTTTACAATGATGAATATGAATAGAAACCTTGAATCAGTATTCTGTATGTAATAGGAAGCACCTCAGGGAAACATGGATGTATGCAGGAACAAACACACACACACAGATTGTAAAAGTCAGTGCTCACACAGAGAAATTGTTCAGATAATCCACCTATTTTCACCAGGTTGTGTCACGATGATCGACTAGTTGTTCAGCAACAGATAGTTTACTTCAATGCCCAGCTGTTTATAAAACGAGAACACATGCTATATCAACCGAGTAAAGATCAGGTGATCCCAAACCAGCAATCTAATTATTAATGGCTTCTTTACAACTGATTAGGCAACTAGTCGTTAAGGCAATTCACTGACTGTTTGATTTTGAAAATCTGTAGTTTTGTGCATCCCTACTCTGGTCTGCTTAATCTAAATGTTTTTCTAAAATATCCAGATGATTCACATGCTCAATGAAATAAAAAATGAAAAAAAGCCCTTGAGAAATTCTGAAACACTGAAAAACACAGTGTACCTGTGCTTTAAAATGGTCCCCTTAAGTCTTTCTCATCTCTGTTCATCTATTACACCTGCCACTCCCTCCTGGTTTTAAAATTTACCCCCTGAGACAGCTTGTCTGTATGATGTCTGAGGCGCTTTCTTACTGGATCAGTGATTTTCACAGAGCTCCACACTGTACATCAATATTTAAAACTTCACCAAATATATCACCAAATATATTAGCATTTAGAGCCTCCAGACAGGGGCCGGGTAAACACACAGACTGGGTTGGGTAATATTAATGTTTTTATTGAGAACAGTGGAATAGAAATTAAATCCAGCTCATTTGCATGACAGACTGTTCAGGCATTGGTGAATGTGTTCAGCTCTCCGTGAACATTCCAAGCTGTTTACGGCAGGGTTGGGTAGGGGATTGTTTAGCCGTGTGGCCCCTCTCCTCCATGCTCCTTTCATGTGCTGTTGATTTAGTTCCTGGCCGTTTGCGATCGGTACTTAGAGGCTGGATGAAAGCACGAAGCAGGTCAGTGCACGGATTTGCATGGGCCGGGACCGGTCATGCATGCATAATAAAAGCCACTCGACAGGTGACTCTGGAAAAAATTAAAAATAAAATGGGCCAGAAAGAGCAGGCCATTCCCGGAGACCTTGAAATTACATACCAGTTTTAAAGCAGCATTAGCAGCATCCAAGCTGGCACAGCAGCTGGCCGAAAGGGGAACAGAAGAGGAGTAATGAAAGTACACGGTGAGCATTGGAGAGCTCTCATCGTCATCATCAAGTGCCCACAAATTACCAGCCCACAATAATTCCCATTCTTTATCTGGATGGCAGTTGTCAATTGGCACAACGGCGATAAAATTGATCATGTTTTTTCTTTTAAATTAAATGACTGTGTTTGCCCTGCAGGCCTGTGGAGCTGAATAAATGCAATTACTTTAAAATCGAGGGCCGTTTGGCTAGAGTTTATATGTCAGTAGTGACAGAGGAAAAGTGCTGCTGAATTTGGGTCCTGATCCTACCAGGCAAATATTGCACTTCAAACCCAATAATTTCTTAACAGTATTTTTAACAGTTAAAACATCTAAACATCACTGATAATTTGATCTGAGAGACAAAATTGTTTAAGATGATATCATTTGTTTGAAGCAAATATGTAAGTATAAACCCTACTAAGATTTATAGGTTTACACTTTAACAGACAAAAATATAATGTGATGAAATAAGAACCTAATTCAACTTAATTCAAAATATATCTCTGAAAACTAGACATGTAATTTTGCTTTAAAAGTACATTTATCTTGTATTAAGAATTCAAAAGACAGGCAGACTGATTAACTGTGGCATATTAGCAGCTTTTGAAAGCTATTTTGAAAGGCAAAGCTTTTTCAGCAGCTTTTAGTTGTTGTGCTCATGCCACCTCCTTTATTGTATGAATGTGAAGTAAATCATAATGTTTCACCAAGTTGTCTTTTCTTCCAGCATGCTAACTAGTTATTTGGTATTTTCCTTAACTGTCTTTAAGCACAATTTAATGCTGTCTGCCAATTTGTAAAACATTTTTTCCCCAAACAGTTTCTTTAGAGGTATTCTGTTGCTTGTAATGGAATCTTCGGCACTAAGCAATGAATTTCTCTATTTAAATGTCATTTTTGACAGGGCCACTTTAAACAAAGCAAGCTGTTAAAGGAGTTTGCAGAACTGCTCTCTGTGCGTGGGTATAATACTGCAATAGTGAATACACTCTGTCCGAATTTTTTTAAAATCAGTGCCTTCTGCCCACAGTGCTGTCCTGGTTTTCACAGCTTGTACTTTATACATTATTCACCAAGTCTGATTCACAGAAACCTGAGATGTCGGGCCTGTGTAAAAGAGGTACAGTAGCGAAAGAACAGGGGAGAGTGTGTACACAATTGGGCAGTAACAGTACCTGTCTGGATTGCATTTGTACATGTGTTTGTGTGTGTTTCTTCATGTTAGCATGAGCAGAAGTCTGTGGAGTGTGAATTTATGTGAAGGCAGTAGATCTAAGATTCAGCAACTAAAACGCAAATGATTGCTCTGTTAGTTAAGATATCTGTATTAATGCGTACAAGTGTGTTTCCATTATCACCTGATCTGACACTTACAGCATATAAGGGTTAAATTCTGAAAGTCCTGTCATTATTTACAATCCATGTTGTTGTTTCAAAATCATTAGACAATTCTCAAACTGCTTTATTGTATTAAATTTATTTAATTTAATTAAATGTGTAGTGCTTTTTTTATAATAGGTATCGTTTCCAAGTAGTTATAAGGAAAGGGAAATAAATGGACAAGGGAATAAATAAAACAGTGCCTATAATGCACAGTAAGCAAGCCAAAGGGAACAGTGAAAAGGAAAATCTCTCTAAGAAAACCTTAGAGGATCCAAGACTAAGCTGGAGAAACTGTTTGACACTAGACATTGCCTTAACCAAACATGTTTTTGAATTGAATTCAGTTTATATTTAAAGAATATTGATGGATATTCAATAACTGACAATTCTGTTCCCTATTGGAATTTGGACAACGAACAAAAGCAAAAACAAATTAGATCTATTAAAAATAAGGTCCATTTGGTGTCCCCTCTTTAGAAAAAAAAATTCCCACAGTAAGTCAAGAAAAAGAGTAATAAGACATTGCTACAAGAACAGACAGAATTTGAAAACCCAGTCAGTCAAAATGATGGGCTGAAAAAGTACAGCTTGAACATTCTGACAGTATTCTTTTATGTTCCACACAGTAAAGAAATCCAAATGGTTTTGAAATGACATGAATGATTGTAAATGAATAAGATGAATAAATTATTTTTAAAAATTTGGGTGAACCAGTCCTTTAAGTATCTACATATGACTTGGTGCGCTTGTTTGTGTTGTGGGTCCTAAAGTGCACAAGCTGCCCATTCCGCTGCCTGTTTGTTTTATAGCTCAAAATGTGGGGCCTGTTCATTTAAATCATTTATAGCCTCATATACATGAGTGTTCAATAGACCGCATGCTTGCTGCTCTGCTGACTGAATGACGTGCAGAGCAATTTTCCTCAAACAGCTCCCCATGGGCAATGAATGCTGCCAGGCAGGAGCTTTTGGCTTTTAGCTGCAATCCCAGCACCGTAGGTGCAGTGAGGCAATGACCCCATGCGTGTGTGCACACGCTACAGCAACACATGTAGCTTGCCCTCCTTTTGACCATCCAAACACTCATTGTTGACCCATCGATGAGGCAGGGGTGGGATGTTAAAAGGAAAAATTTGAAAGGCTGTTTCTGCTTGGGTTCCTCCTCTAATTCTCTATCCTTTCCTGCGGTAGGTGAGTCACGCAAGCAGTGTTATGGGCCAAATCCCCACAGTGAGATGAGGAGGGATTTACCGGACTGCTTATGAGAGAATCACACAAGACTCAGTGCTTGAGTTTCAGATTTACATGCAAAGAAAAGAGTTGGTGCAGGAAACAGCGGGGTTTGAAATATAGTGATGACTTAGAAATGCCCCAGCAGGTTAAGCACAGCAGAGGCACAGCTTAATATTCATAATGGCAATGCCAGCCTGGTGGCTTAATAACTCTGTTGTTATTACTGATTTTACCCCTCACTTATTTTTTATGAGTACATCTCTATGGATGTTTTGTTGTATGTTTTTCATCTTCATCTTGGTACCTAATTGCTTTAAAAGTTTTTTAAAACCTGGAAGTTTATAATACTTGTGTGACAGGTTATACAGTATATCCCACAAAGCATTTTGGGATTTTGGGAATGTCTTTTCTGTGAAGGATACATGTGATGCTGCAATCCAAAGCAAGGTTGCTGTCTACCTTTGGGAGGACCCTTTTGTCATAATGTGATGCCTTAAATGCTGTCTAAGTAGGTAGCACACTAGGTTTTGGAACGGAGTTTAGTTGTAAATAGTAATTTGGTGTAGGTAGTAAATTACTATTTAGACTAAGACTTATTTATACTTCTCATGTAAAGTGTTGCAAGTTTCTTAATCAGGTGCATTTATATTTGAAGCTACTGTAAGCTGAGTAATGTCTGAATATATTTTATAGACCTAAGCCTTTTTTATCCTGGCTTACCCCCATGACCTTATGCAAAATATTGCTATTAAACACACCACTACATTTTTCTACAGAATGATGCAGAAAATCATATTAAATCTGTAAATCTTCCATTATGAAGGTCACTACCTGTTGTATATACAAAAATGTGTGAGTGTTTAGTGTATGTGCAGTCACATAGATGCAAACCAACATATAACATTGAAGAGCATAAATATAGGACTTTCATTTTAGAGCAATTAATAATGTCTGGATTCTCTTTGAAAATTGGTCACTAATTGATTAATGCACTTTAAATGGCTCTGCTCATGTTGCCTTTTTATATACACAGAGCTTAAATGATTTTACCACAAGTGGGATTTGATTAAATGCAATGTCTCATGTCAGATTGAGTTTTATGGGTGCCGTCTCATTTGACACCAGCGCAGATTACATGGATGAGAGTAATTGGAAAAGTCTGTTGTGAAGCGTAGTAGCAGACGGGCCCTGAGAGTGTGAGAGATGGAATGAAACTACAGGCTCAGGTTTCAGAGGAGACCGTATCAGACGTTGCACCTGTTCTCCCCTCTGAACGGCTCTGGTTTGAATGAGGAGGGTGGGTCATGTGTCCATTCACCATCTGCTGTGGGCTTAACTCGCAAAAACACTCACAGACTGGTCCACTGGTGAACACTTACTATACAGTCACAAATGTTGTGCCGTGCCCACAAAGTAATTTGCATAACTTCTGCAAATACTGGCGGGGGATCATGTTTAATTTGTACACTAGTTCATAGTCTCAGATGGGACACGCACAGACCACCCACTGTCTGTTCCATGACTGCCGGATGCTTATTTCACACAAAAAATAGCAAGAGGTCACTGAAATGAGCGCTTCTCAAGCTCTACCTAATTTTGCCAAGTGAGAAATGTTCCTGGGTCACATAGTTTGTTGAACCTAAAACAACATTTCTGTAGTAAAACCCTAACCCTAACTTATCCCTAAAAGATGAGGGAAATGATAGGTGAATAATAGGTGTAAAAGTACCTAACCCTGTTTATAAGTCTGAACTTAAGTGTAAACTTATCCCTTAAATCTGTTGTCTCAGGAACCACTCTTATAAGGCATTATAAGGCAAATCATAAAAGCCTTTTTTCATGCCAGTTTAATAATGTGGCATTAACTATTTTTGATAAACCCGCCCCTAAAAGAACTCTAATTGGTTGCATTTCATGCCCGCTACACAGTTATTTCCTGGACAGCTGGAGTAAGCTGCAAACTGGACCAGACTTTTTCCCATTAATCAAATTATCAAAACTAGCCCAGAACTTTTTATGAAACGTGACATTGATACAACAGCATTGATATGGTGAGCTTATAATAGTGCCCTGTTTTGTATGCATTCGAACTGATCACCACTTCAATATTCCACTCCATTCTACAAGCCCACCTGCCGATTTTGGCAAACAGTTTGTGTCTGAGAACGGTGACTAACTGACAGAGAAAATGTAATCTATGCCTCTTCCCCTCACAGTGTTAGGTGGTGAGATGGACGTGAGATGGAGACCATTAATAGCTGAAAGATTGCAAGCGAGAGAGAAATCAGTTTTGAGATAAGCCTTAATGTGGAAGTGAGCTGCAGGGACTGATTAGAGGTTTGTTCTTACACTGAAATTAGAAAGAGATGAGTAGTTAAGACAATGACTTTAACTGTGGGTGTTTAGCCGGTCCATTCAGTTTACCAAAGTGCTGGTGTGTAATCTGTCCAGGAGAATGTTTCATCAGTGGCTCTGTCATGCATCATATAAACCAGACATTTTGTCCTGCAGTGTTTTTTCTTTTTGCTCTCTTTCTCTCACACAAATATGCTGTCAGACTTCACAAGTCACACAGAAATCCTTTGCTGCCCTTCAGCTCTGTTGCATCTAGATGTTGATCAATAGGGCAACAAAGGCTGATCTCCCAGTGGGCATTGCTTTAATGAGAGCTTTGCACAAGCAACAGACACAGAATTATGCCCAGCTTGGTTCCTCCACAAACACATACAGAAGCTAGTTGCATATGTGGAAGTTGTGTTACATCCCTGACAACTACATATTTTTACAGTTAATTGCACCTACATGTACTTTGTTTATGAAGTAATACCTTTAACTTTTTTATTTGCATAAATTTAGAAAGACATACACACACACAAACACAAGTATGTGCAATTCTGGCATTTTTTCAAATAACATTGTATATTCAATATTGTATTTTAAAAACTGTAGACAAAATGTTTTCCTTTCCTCGCATTCTTTCTCTCATATTTGCTGTTCTTTATCCACACATGGCTAATAACCTCTTCATGCCTTTATACACCGAGAGCAGAAGATAGGGGCATCGATTTTTTTACCCTGTGAGCACTATTTCAGTTGTCAGGGACATGGAGAAGAAGTTGTGCTTGAGAGAAGTTATGTATGTTATTAAGGGGACGGCTGTGCCGAGCTTCTCCTGAGAGCAGGGGATAAAGCAGAAGAACCTGATGGAGTTAATATCACGGCAGCTGGAGATCAGCCCTGCAGGCGGTAAGCACACACATGTATTTCTGTCGGGTAATTATAGTCGGGCGGCGGGGAAAGCGACCGGCTGGGACTGGTAATTCTGTTGCTGGGAGATGAGGGACCCTAAGCCTTGCAGGCGTCCATCCCCGGGATGCTTAAGTTTTAGCTCAGCCTGCAGCCTCCTGTGTGTATATGAAAACAGGTCAGTGGGATGGAGGTGGTGAGGGAAGATCGGGGCTTAGTGGAACTGACAGTCAGAGCTAACACAATTACACAAGCTCATACACAGACTTATTCGAAAACACATTTATCGTCTTGCTAGCATGCAAAGCTGCGCTCTGATTTTTTGTAAACAAGCAGACTAAACAACATACTGTGGTAGTACCATAGTGTCATGAACCATGGTGTATTCATATGTCATGATATCTGTGTGGTACTTTAAAGAATACCATGGTATTACCAAAGCATGTCTACAAACCATGATTAATACAATTATAATATCCTGCTAAAAATGGTAAACTTGCTTTTTTTCATCTCCTCTTATCTTGATCTTATATAACCTAGAGATGTGTGTGAGATGGGGGTCTTCCTTGATCATGCAAACATAATTCCTGGAGCTGATCCCTGTCCCATATGACATCGGCACAGACCAGCCACTTCACTGCTTCAGCTGCACAAATCTCTGTTGTTAATTGTGGTTTATGGTTTTTACTGCTAATGCGGGAGAATTGAAAGAAAGGCCCCCGGGGTGCATGACTGGGCCTCTGGCGATAGTAAAAGAGCAAATGTACATTTTCATAGGTTATTAGGCATTGACTTTCTGCGGATTAAGAGGCTTCGTAATATTAAGCACTATGAATTTAGAATGCATGCGGTAATGCTGTTATCAGCTTAAAAGAAAAACTGAGAAGCCTTATATACCCATACATATATACACACATGCATATATCTTCTCTTACACATGATAGACAAACCTGTCACAGTTTGTCCCACAGTTTTTCCCTCTGCACAAGATCATTCATTAGTCATTCATTTGTCTTTCTCTCTCTTGCTCTTTGTGTTTATTTTTACAGTTTCTGTTTTCAGCTTTTTGCCCTCACATAACGCTACTTTAGAAGTCCATAGATGAACTTTCCCCCCAATTAGCACCTCTATTATTGCAGCCTCTGAGGCTAGACTGTAAACACCCTGAGGGGTCTGTGGTGATTGGCAAATAGGACTGAAAAGCTTCATTGAAGAACATCCTGCAGTGTGACTGACAGAATCAGTCCAGACTGCCATGTCAAGGTCAATCTACATTGTTTTCGGGTAACATTTGACAAACAGTGTGTATTGTTCTATACTCAATTTGTGGTTACATCAACCAATTTTAATTTATAAACCTGCTCTGTTGCAGTGAGTCACTGATTGTTTATGCTTTGGGTTCGCAGGGGTATTTCACAAATAGTCTACAACTTTCCTGAATCACTCTTGTTGAATGACACGTATTGTATACTCTTGAGTGCCATATGAGGGCTTTATTGTGCCTTGAGAAAACGGAATTAACTATGCAGTATCTTTTACGAAGGCAGGAACAAATAATCCCCTGCTAAGATGTGCAAGTATTAAAACAGAGTTAAAAAGTGCTTTTATGTTGAAGCTATTAATGGTTTGTTGCTGGTGGGCAATTGTTAACGGAAGGGATGCATTTAGACTTTATTATTAGAATCACAATAAACATAAATATACCTAATGCTTTTCATACATGATTTTGGAAATAGTCGTGTTTCTCCTAGAGCAGACTTTGTTATTAGAAAAACTGTGGGGAGTTTGGAGCTAGGAGCGATGGTACTTTGTGAAGTGGGGGGTACATTAGGGATTAATTATGTTTCCCCAGACATGACCCACTCATCCAAAACCCAGATCTTTTATAAGGACTAAACCTCTGCTTTCTCTCTAGTCTAAACTAGACCATGTTTTGTGATAATGATGGGCTGTTTGTATATTATTCTGTTCATTAGACGGGTTACTATAATAATGCACACACCAGTGATTGACCAATCAGAGTCAAGTATTCCAGAGAGACGTGTGATAATCACTCTTAAACTGTGTATTATTATACAGCAGGTTCTTTATTGTAGCTAAATAGTATTAAGACGGGTAAATAATGAAGTCTTTTCTATTACAAAAACAGCAAGTTGAAATAGAGAATGAATAAATCACAGGAAATCTGACATCAGGTTTAAAAACAGCACTGCACAGACTCTTCATTAGTTTTGTGGGCCAATGAAAGAATTCTTTTCCCTGTGGGTTTTGTGTGTCTGATTATTGTGTGATTCATTTTAATATGTATGCATACGAAGCCATTGTGCAAATCAGAAGCAGTTAAAAGTGAATCCATTTGTTGCTGTTCTTGCTGTCTATCATATTAAACAAATAAAAGTGACAATATGAGCTTTACTTTAAACACTGCTATTGTTATAGCTTTGGCTGGAGAGTGAATCATAATTAAATAAAGACTTTTAAGGAGTCATGTTTTTTCCTGCTTGCTATTTGTATGTGTGTGTGTGTGTGTGTGTGTGTGTGTGTGTCTATGTGTTTATGCTAATACATGACAGATGACTACAGAAATGAAATTATTAACGAATAATAAATAGCAAACAGTTATAAACTTACAGTCAGGATGAGACTGTCATTTTTTTTTAAATGTAGAACCTCTTCAATATAGAATGTTATACACAGATAAGATACAGGTAAGATATTCCAATAGATTTTTAACAGAAAGTTGTCAGTAAAGACACATTCCATTATGAAGCAATGGCATACAATTTCCTTAGCAAAGTTTTTTGCTGTAAGATACTATAATATATGTGCTTGTTGACTCATGTAATGCATTTTCAAATTTGGTTTTGTAAGGGGGTATTAGATTTATAATGTATTATAATCACTTGCTTTGGAGATGTTTGGTGAAATTCCGAAGTGAATAGAGCATTTCAGAATGCCTTTATTGCAAGTTACTATAGCAACAGATCACTGCATATCCTCATAAAGTTTGAGCCATTACAAAAATCTTCTACCCCAAAACATCATCTCTGTGTTTGTGGAGGAAATAATTTTAATTGGTGCATGCATGTATGTTTGTGACTTGGAAAAGAGATAAGCTCATGGCTTTTGCATGCTACAGATTCATCCCACAGCGTTTCTAGGTCAGTATAATAGAATTTAAATGTTCTTACATATGCATTTATAACAGTGATGTAGTTTCAACCTTCTGTAATCCAAAAGCAGCAAAAGTGAGCAAAATATAATGGACTAAGTATAAACATATATTTCATAACTTGTGTTAGAGTAGTTAAAACCAGGTAGTTAGGCAACAGTCAAATTTCTAAGCCTGTTGCAAGTAGATCACAGTATTCCACATTGAAAATCAATGAATAATTTTGTACATTTAATGTATATCTGTTGTTGGGCACAGTAATACATTTACTTAAATGCCACAATTCTGCATTTTAAGTAATGCCACTGATGTGTCACTAAAAGACTGAATCCACATGATCAATGTAAACACACTCTCCACCCCTTTGTTGTATTTTCCACCACATTTGTTGGAGCTGATGATTTTAAGCTCAGGTGGAACACAAATAGATTAAGAAGCGTTTAATTCACTAGAGCACAATCTCTCTCTCTCTCTCTCTCTCTCTCTCTCTGTCTCACCTCTGTTCTTTCTCGCTGGTCTCTCTGGATACGCATTTGTTTCCATTTTTGCCTCATTAAAACTCATAGCTGTAAGCTTATCCAGATATGTCCCATAATGCCATGTGCAGGTCAAATGTGTCCAGTCTAACTTGTAGGGATCCCTCATAACATCAAATTGTTTGGAGGGACAACTAAGGATAAACATACAAAAAGCTATAAAGATTACTACTTTTTTTCTTTATTTTTTTTAGCATTCTACAATACGATTATATATAAGATTAGGATAAGAATGAGATTAGGTTTAGAATGATCAACTTCAGTATTGTACAATGCTTTGTTAAGCCAAAAAAACAATCCTTTACACTGTGTGTGTGTCACATCTAGACTTTTTTATTATTTAATTTGTGATATAATTATATTATGCTGTGTATTATGTAGTATCAGTAAACTACACAACCGTATACCAGATTAACTGCATATCATGTTAGTTCTCATCTAATCCCATCTGATCTAATCTACATCTTCAGAGTTTTGGAAAAGCCCGTCATTAAAGAATCTACAATGTTTGGATAACATGGAAGTTGAGTTCCCTGTATTTTTGCCACCTCTTCAATCATCCATAGGTCACTGGAGGATTGTTTCCTTTGGCTTTTGACCTGTTGTAAATGCCAGTGTTACAACAATCTTTCCAAACACAGTGACAGGAGTAGTGCTGCGCTAAAAGATGAGATAGATGAGACTTATTCCCGGCCTGTGAATGCTCCACATTTCAAACACTTTACACATCTGCACAGTGTCAGCAGTAATTCCTCAGCATACTGCATCAACAACACTGCTAACCAAAAAGCTTTCAACAAAAAAGCTGTCTGAGGCACTGCAGACACAATCTCTGACGGCTCTAATCTCCACAACTCTGCGATTGTTGTCTGTTGAACCAAAAGACAAAAAAAGACATTTAATAAAGAAAATTGCTTAATTGCATCCATTGAACACCAGACATATCAGGTACTGAATGTGTGCATATATGTTGGTATATTTGTAAACAAATATACAGTATGATTCATGCATATAGATTAGATAGTATTTTATAGCATAAGTGAAACTTTAAAGAGAGATTAGGAGGGGGTGTGTTTTTAAAATGTCAGCCAGGCACAGATTGGGCTCATGGGATTAGAACAGAAGCAGGTGGTCTCTGTTTTTCCAGCAGTATATGCACGTACTGTCCTTACACACCTGTCCATAAGCAAGAGGCTGTTTCTCCCCAGTGTCTATATCATGATGTAGTCCATCACGTCTAATACGCTGAAAGGCCTATGTAAAACCAGAATCACTAAATTGGTTTTAACAAGTCTACAGAGAATGCCAATGAATACATCTTTCTTTGTAATTTAGAATTGATTAAGCCTTGAGATAATTTATGGGTAAAATAACTGTGTCATAGCTACAGCTTGCCAAATGGATTTCGCAAGAGCACAATAAGATTTTCAGCTGTTAATTCCCCTAATTATCAAAACAAAGAATTTAACTCATTCAGTCTCTAACATGCAACTCTATTATGGCTGTGGGAGGTACGGCATGATGGGAGAGAGTTTACATGACCTCTGTCCTTAAGAGATGCACTCTGCCATCACAGGGTCAAAGTAACTCAGAGCATCACACTGATGCTTACCAGGCAGTTTCCTCATCATTCCACACCACAGAATAGAGTCATTAATTACAGCCACAGCTGCAAAAATTATAGCCTGGCACTACTTAGCACAGACATGGAAAGGATCTAGACAAACATATACAAACATGCTTTTAAACACCTGTTGTAAAATCACTGATCTCCAGCCTTGGCCACTCACCTTCCTCCTAATAACTCAAAGAACATCAGTCAGCTGTTATAAGTGTATACATAACAAATGTCCCTCGTACTTAAAGCAATGTCATACACTCGTAAATAGTGTAAAATCATTCTTTTAGTCAAGGGTTTTTAAGCAGGTTTTTACACTTTTTTTATGTTTATATCCTATACACAGTATTTTATAAATGTTCCCATAAAATCACCACAGAAAAGCAAATACAGGCCACAGAATTCCATCTGGGCCTGCTTAGGGTTTTCTACATTTCCTGACAGGACCAATACAATCACTGCTGCCCCATTCTTCAAAAACAGCCTTTTTGGAAGCACTTTCTGGCTCAAGTTTTAGTCACAATGCCAAACCACCATTACCACTGGGGGTTACGTTTTAAGTTGAAAAACATTAGTCCATGTTGATGTAGTAAACATACATACTCAAGCTATGGTTTTCAACAACCATTTCTGCTATTATTAATAATGGTTTCCCTTGGTACATCAAAATCTGCTAATTAGTCAAATAAGTTACAGTAGAACACAGCTGCAACAAAACCCCACAGTGCATGAAGCCCCTGCGGGGATGGAATGAGCACCCATGTTCCAAGTTGTCAATGGCGCTCTGGAATCAATTATTACTGGAAGCTCTGTGAGTCTTTCGTATGGCACTGCGTTGGCCTTTTCAGTTGGAGAGGAAGTTGTTGGGTGACATGTTAAGCTGTGCCTAATAATTCCGCACTTCATCTAGAGTAGAATTATTACACGAAACAGCAGAAATCGACTTATTTTTAGATGAACACAAATCTTTAAACGTGTCCTGCGGTATGTTCATTTAGCAGAGGGCTACCAGACTATCGATCTCCGCACGAGTCAATTCCTCACGCTCTGGCTCAAAGCAATTGCTGAACTAGATGTTTCGTCCATCACAAAGTCCATTACACTGTGTCAGTGTTCTGCACTAAAGCAAAATCACCAGCATGTACACTCAAGAACACACCCCATTCCTGCCATCACACACCCAAACACTCTCAACATCAGACCTCTTCAATCTTCTGGTTTCAGCCTTTACAAACTTTTCCCTCTGTCTGCGACTACGTACTCAACTGGTCTTTAAATATACATCACAGGGTTCTGCCACTTAACGCTGAGTACAAATAAAAGTCCTGACACTTGTCTTATACTGTTGTTAGGGTTCTCTCTGAGACTCTTACTGGCACTTACAGCAGAGCAATGAGTCCAGGCTGTGACTTTAATCTTTTCTGTCTTTCGTCTCCTTTTCACCACAGCTCTTCCTATCTGACTAGCTCATGTTAAACATATCTGATCATCTCCTGTGCACCTTTGATAGACGTACATAGTATGTTTACTACATAAATAGTATGTTTTCCTGAGTGAAACAGCTGGTCCCCTTATGGTGTGATTCTAACACAGTGACTTGGAAAAGTCCCCTTACTGTTTTTTTTGTCTTTTATGTAATTTATCAATTATGTAATCAATTATTTACCAATTATTTACATCAATTATGTAACTTCATAATTGATGTTTATACAAAGTCTGTATTAAGTGCACATGGAGCACCATTTAACTATCAACCAAAACTAGAATAATTCAGTTTTCATCAAGATTATATGTTTCTAAACTTCAAAAATAGCAGCTGCAGTAATACAGTATAAATATATAATCATATGTTTTTGACCTGTTGCAAACTCTCTTTATCTCATTAACAGAGTAATCAGCCAATCACAGCAATG
This sequence comes from Ambastaia sidthimunki, assembly GCA_036877625.1. Lineage (NCBI taxonomy): Eukaryota > Metazoa > Chordata > Actinopteri > Cypriniformes > Botiidae > Ambastaia > Ambastaia sidthimunki. The sequence goes on along the minus strand of JAZGTK010002445.1, from coordinate 1,394 downwards.
TAGACACTGATAAAATAAGTGGAGATAAGTGAGTCAATGGCTCTTTAGCACATTGTGTTTATTAATTTAGTTTCTAAGTCTGTGTGAGTTTATTTATCTTGTTCTTGAAGTAGCAGGCAAAAGAAAAGACCCAGTCTGACTCAATCTGAGCTGCGTGCAGTGATCCTTGACATGCTTTTACCTTAGACATTGACTGCTTCCTCTCATCTGTATACAGAGCACTGCAGTCTGTATTCTTGTGCTGGATTGTTCCTGACATCAGTTCACATTGTCTCTTTTTGCTATTACAGTCTATTACATTGTGCTATCAATGACTAGCAATGACTGCATTGTGCCGTCAAGAATCAATGACGGTATTTTTAAACAAACAGAAACATTTAATGGCAGTCACCCTGTGAATCGATCTACTACATCAGTGAGAGAGAGAAAAATGTTTGTTACTTAATGATTCATATTACAATTTCTTTAACATGGAGATTTGTGGCATGCAAATTCTGTTCAACATAGATTTTGTGGGCGTGTTTGTGCTATCACCTGATTTGCGTAATTCTTTTTGTGAATCAGGTGCGAAACCAACATAAAGAGTATGTGCAAATTAATGGCACTATAATTAATTCCCCTTTAATGTTGTTAAATTGTTAATAGCTTCAGTTCTTATGTATGGATACATGCAATATTGCAGAAACTGTGGCTCAGTTTTCGCTCAGACTGTAAATTCTTTATTTATGAATGTGTCTGGATTTCATCACCGATGCTCACAATGAAAGTTTTCATCATCGTCCCACTATTGATTCTGTTCTTTGTTTATTATAAATATTCTGTTTCCTTTTCCTGTTCTGTGCTCCCCACCCCATCTCTCTATCTCTTCCTACCGCAGTCAAGCAGTATGAGTGATGGATGTAGCCATTTCCATTGTGTTGTGGTTTATAGTCCTGCAGATAACCCACCAAAGCGCCCTGACTGACCTCCATAGCAATGGCTATTAATGAGGGGTTATAAACCATATCACATCTGACCACAGTAAAGAATGTTGCCAGTGGCCTGACAAATCCTGACGAGAGGTTTATTCACAGTGCCATTCTTTCACTCTCCATGCAGATCCATTAATAATGTGCCTGGCATTCCAGGAAGATAATGAAATGGATGCTACGTAAAGGTTTTTTATGGAAACCATAAGCATGAAGTTGATTATTTCTTCTGTGCACATATACACGTAATCGTATACGCAAAGATAAAAAATTATAACAACAGAACAGAATAAGTACATGGGCTTTCTTTAGTAATGTCTCATTACAATCGATAGCATTTGTGCCACAAAGTTAACATTTTATGTGTTAGTATGATTTTGTTTCCTAAGTGCCTTACTAATCTGACTAAAGTTATATCCAATATTA